>JAGKQE010000075.1:0-137367 GCA_022609375.1 Xenosphaeropsis pyriputrescens
GGAGTTCCTATATATATAACATATAGTTATACTAGCCAAGGAAGCAATTAACTATATAGCTAAGTTATAAGTTAATATAAGAATCCCTTCTATAGTTAAGATCTAGGTGCTAATATATATATAAAGCTAGTGCTTAATTTCTATATAAACTGCTCTTTAACTATCTATATACTAAGTAATAGGCTATACCTAAAGGTTAGAACAATATTTGCCTAGTTATAGGTAAAAGTCTAGCTAGTGCTAAGAGTATATAACTATACACCCTTAGTTAGGTCTCCTATAATATCTTACTAGTATATTTACCCTATTAAAAAGCCTATACTTTAATACTACTTAGTAGTAAGAATATAATAGTAGGCTATATTTAAAGGTTAGAATAATATTTGCCTAGTTGTAGATAAAAGTCTAGCTAGTACTAAGAGTATATAACTATATACTCTTAGTTAGGTCTCTTATATTACTACTAGATAGTATTAAGGTATAGGCTTCTTAGTAGAATAAATATACTAGTAGGATATTTAAAGAGGTAGAGGCTTTCTAGTAACTAGATTAAGTAGCTATTAGTATTAAAGTAGATAAAGGTAGATAACAAAGTATTAATTAAAGTTAAGTATAAAGCTTCTATTATAGGAGACCTAACTAAGAGTGTATAGTTATATACTCTTAGTACTAGCTAGACTTTTACTTGCAACTAGGCAAATATTGTTCTAATCTTTAGGTATAGCCTATTACTTAGTATATAGATAGTTAAAGAGCAGTTTATATAGAAATCAAGTACTAGCTTTATATATATATTAGTACTTAGATCTTAACTATAGAAGGGATTCTTATATTAACTTATAACTTAGCTATATAGTTGATTGCTTCCTTGGCTAGTATAACTATATGTTATATATATAGGAACTCCCCTTTATACTATCTACTTAGGGAATAATAAGATCTATATAGTAGTTTTCTACTTTCTAGATCTCTTAGATCTTTAGGAGTCTATAGGAGTCCTTCTAGGATCCTATAGGTCTATTATATAACTTCCCTTGTAATAGCTCACATACTAGCTGTTATATCCTTAGGCCAATGTTTATTGGGTGTAATAGCAAGGGTTATAACACCTAGGGTAATAGTATTCGGCTAATTAAGCGTATTGCATCGCTTGTCACAACATCTAGTGGTAGGAGCGAGCTCGACATCTCGAACACGATTTATCTGACCTAAGTATACAATTTTGCTGTGCCAGACAACTTCAACAAGATTCACCCTTAGGCCTTGACAGCTAACTCCAGAATTCTGTCACCTCTTTCCGCCTCTAAGGCGCTCTCACCAATCGCATGAAATGGCCAGCTTGCAGCATCCACAACAAACCATGGGGGAGGGACTCCCAGCCCAGCTTGGCGACGCAATGACGAATTACCAATCGGCCAGCAGCTTCTCTTGTGGCGGGTCCCTCCAGATTCTTCCTAGCTGGGGTTCTGGAACTCGCTATGGAGACTTTACAAGCGCAAAGAAGCCAGTCACATGTCCCCGGCCAGTTGTCTTTTGGAGCAATGGCAATGTGTCCAAGCATACAACCATCGACAGCTTGTGGACAACTACCAGGAATTGGGAGAACAGTTTGGATGAGTTGGTCCAAGATTGCAGTCCTGCCACTTTTGGATGCGACGGTGAAAATATCTTCGACGAGAAGATTCGCAAAGCAGGCGCGTTAGCCGCAGATTTCTTTTCCACGAATTTCAACCCCTACGACTTTGGTATTGTGGACGCTGTTGCCCAAGAGCTACTCCCTGGCATCGTGAGAGCTGGGAAGCAGCCGGCTGTGGAGCGTTGTGGCGTCGTTGCAGAGCTCTATAAGCTGAATGTGTATTCGGCGCCTTCGGGCATGTTCAAGCCGCACGTTGACACCCCCCGTGGACGAACTCATTTTGGGTCACTTGTGGTTGTATTGCCAACTGACTTTCAAGGTAGTATTTTGGCCAACCCTTGATAATAAGAGGTTCGAGAGTCGCTGATTTGCTGCTAGGCGGTCAGTTGCGAGTTGTTCATAAAGGCAAGGAGCGAGTCTATCTCGACGAGTGGTTGAATCTAGGTAATATCAGATGGGTTGCATTCTATAGCGATTGCGAACATGAAGTTCTACCCGTTACCACTGGACACCGCGTCACGCTTACCTACCAACTCTATGTCTCCGAACGCATTGGCGGCCTTGTACAGCCCCAACTCCAAATGCCAGATTCGAAGTCTTACCCCATGTATCGCTGCATCAAAGATATGCTCGCCTCGCCCACGTTTATAAAGAATGGTGGGATCCTCGGCTTTCATTGTGCGTACCAATACCCCGAAAAGTTCGAGGGCACATATTCCTACGAACGCTATCCACTTACCATGAAGGGCATCGACGCGGTCCTCTTCGCCGTCTTCCGAGCACTTGGACTCACTGTTCATATAAAACCTTACGAAGTTAGATGGATTAATGGCGAGATCGCAGATGCTAAGACACGACTTCAAAGTCTCCTCTCAGCCGAAGAAACCGCTAGTGGAGGACCAGCAGTGAACGAGGTATGCACCAACAAACCCGTTTGAATTATGGCATCAAGGTTACTTATGAACAGCTTGAACGATATTGCAGCGGCGATTATGTTGGAGACGAAATTTTTGGGCATACCAAGTGGTTCAATGAAAGGCCGGTTACGAATCCGGCTGGAGCGGGATGTCTCGCTGATGCAAAGCCAACTACATGGATCGGCAATGAAACCGAGGTTGATTGGGACTATTCCTTCCGCGCGTTATTGGTGGTGGTACCTGCATTTTCAGATAGAATTCTTAAGGCTTAGGTGCTTCATACGGGCACGAGGCGGTGGTGCCGCCAACTAGTGAAACGGAAATCTCGCGAGATCTATCTCTTAATTCATTACTACAAAGTCAAAGCTCTTCGCTCTGCTCCTCTGGAGAATGCTCTTTGGTTGTGTTGCGTCGCTTCAGTAGGTGTAGGCGGGGGAATAGAGTCGACAATGTGTAAGTAAGAGCTTAACTTATCGCGTTCTTTACGTAGCCAGTAGAGAACGTCTTTCGAGGCCTAACACAGCGTTAAGAAAGAATGGCATAGGGATAGATTAATCACCTTTTGAAAGTTTAAAGCAAGTAACACGTTACCTTCCCGTGCATAATCCAAGTCAACGTTTGTCTCCATGTGACGTATCCAGATCCGAGCTGGCTACACAAATTCATAGCTAGAGTATATTGTAGTTGAGTCACAGAGGAATGACAACCCCTACAACACTGGCCAAGTGGAAAGTGACATACGTTCCTCAGGCATCAACGTCTAAAAGCCACCTTCATCATTACATCCTATATAATAGAGGCCCTCCACAAGATCTGCCTTTATGTGGCGGAGGGTGTTAGTAACTGCTCTGCAGTGAAGCTGAACGATCTCACGAACGAGCGCAAGAAGGATATTGGGGAGCTAGAGCGAAGGACTGGTGGACTGGCCGGATTTCCCATGTCTGTTGGATTCGACTTGCTACATGTTACCAACTCTGAATCAACTCAACTCTACTCAACTCGACTCAACTCTTGATCAATAGAGCACTTTCGACTACCCACCTCTTTTATAGGGCTCGATGCCTATCCACTCGATCAAACAACACTATACCTATACATAGGCAGGGGGGCTCCTTAGGGGAGAGGAAGGAGGAAGTTTTCATTTGTCATATGGCCAGCAGAATCGGGGTTTTTGAAACTTTTCCCCAATTAGTAGAAAATGGAACTGGGATAGGGCCCTACACGGTTAGCACTTGGATAAAACAACTTTAGTAGCTTATAAGACCTGCGGTCTTGCATAGCTTAGGATTAAATCAATCAATCAAATCAAACCTATATAAGAGAAAAACAACAACACAAAGCTCATCAAAATTTTTGAAATAGACATCAAATAAACTACATATTCGGAACCAGCGAGAGAATCCGGTCACCTTCTGTGTTGGAACGAGGAGCCCAACTCGTTCACAGCGCAAATAGTGTCACCATGGCCCTCGCCGGCGCCTAACGCCAACTCCCTTCATGAGCACGCAGTCATACTCAAGCAGTACATCGAGACAGTTGAAGCATCAGATAAAACTCAAGCCAAGTCAGCCATGCCATACTCAATACATGACTCCCGTTGCGACTTCATTTAAAACTTTGACCGGCTCCTTTCTGACTGCAAATAAGATACCTCGACTTCTTCCTCTCCCTGATAGTTGTACGTAGTCGCCCAGAATCAAAACCGAACCCAATTAGCACTTCCCACTAGTTAATTGCGAATCTCTATCAGGACACCTAGATCGTTGCTCTCCACAGAGTACTTCTTTCTCTCTTTCAGATTATACTTTTGATAGCTTCGCTTCATCGCCGTCAGATCTGATCCATGCGGTTGACAAGAATCGAAATCAATATCGACAGCATGTATGTCATTCAAGCCAAACAGGATAGTGTTTAGATTGGTATCGTTGTAGACAAGAGCTAGAGAATGCATGTGTCGTCTTCCCGCCTCAATTCCCTGCAGGTAGTCTTCCGCTGTTTCTTTCGAGATACGTAGGTCAGCGCTACGACTTGAAATCGATTCGTCCTACAGCTTCCTGCACGGCTTTCTGTACACACCGAAGAATTCCAATCCGATCCCGATCGCCTAGGGTTTGAGCCATACGGCATGCCGACTCTATCAGGTCACTAAGCTTTTGCGATCCGATACGATTCCGATGAACAGCTGAGTGCCGGACTTCGTTGACATCGCGGAACGTCCGCTTCAATGCGTCGGAGAGAGGAGGAAGATGTGCCTCAATGGGAATCTCAGACCACATATTGAGCAGCGTTGTAGTGGCTTTGTGAAGTTCGACCGCCTCAGGACAATCCCATGACCTTTCGACCGCTATCTTCGGTAGCCATCTTGTCGAGAAGTTGAAAAAGCAGTCTTCGAGCTGACGCTGCGTGAATGTAAGTATTTGATGTTGGATAGGGAATGCGAGGTAGCTCGAATTGGCAGACGTAGGGTTCAATTGAAGAGAGTAAGGTTCAGCTGGTGGATCACACTTAGCTAGCTTTTTCTGGGGTCGTGGCCGATACACTAACATGTGGATAGCAATGCTGGAACTTGACTGGCGACGGAGGAGCTCTTCCTAGAGGGTGGGGCGGACAAGGTCGTGCTAGTAGCTTCAAGTCTCCCAGCATCATGCGACCGGCTAAAGCCGCTGAATCTAGACTCCGCTTTCGTAGCTGACTCAAAGAGACCGTCCCTTAGATGTGCAGTGAGCGCTTGCACAATCTCTTGAGGAGTGAAGTCATTGTATAATGTTCGGAATTCGGCTTGGTTCTGCCTGCTTTGAACCTCGACCCGCAACCTTTTCTTTCCAACGTTGCTATATGTCAACTTTGTGTATATCTTCAGAAATTTGGAGTAAATACGATACTGATCATTTATAGATAGTGGTAGTTTCATGTTGTAGGCAATCACTCTGACCGTTTGATACGACTTATGACTAGTATCATTCATGTGCACCCTGACTCAAGTCTAACGAGATATAGCTGGAGACTAGTACGTATCGGGGCTAGCTGGTATTATCGAGTGACACTATTGCTCTCAATCCAAACTAGGATCTTGTTTGTTGCACATTCCAGATGCTTTCCCTGTCGCCGTCTCCGATGATTCGATCCACCTTAATTTGTCGGCCATGGTGCCATGTAGTTGCATCGCTTGCTCCTAGTATTAGCGTTACAAGTCCGCTTAGGGCTAAATCAAGCGCCAAAGAGTCCAGATGGCAGCCCTTTGAGCCAGAACATCATCGTAAGGCGGTATCCGTTTTGTGTTGGTACCCCATGTTAATAATACCTGATAGGGAAGCGAAATCATGTTGTCAAGAAAAAATATCTACTGTTTTTCGGTATGTATACGCCGTGAAACTAGACCAAGTCTAATAAGAATACAGATCCAAGCTATAAGGTCCCATTCTTAAACAGCAACACCATAAACAAGAAGGCATGTTTGTCCTTGTCTTGCTGTAACGACAAAAGTAATCTAATACATTTCCTTCAGACTAAGGAAAACGAATATAAACGATTTCAACTGGAAGAAGTAGGGAGCTCCATCGCAGTTGCTGTCTTGCCCTCTCAAAACGAATTGCAGACAGTAACCTCACGCTTTACCACTGAGGATACGGTTCACGAAGACGTAACTAGCAGTATTACAGCCGTTGATGACACAGCCGGTGAGGACGCAGAAGTTGAAGACATAGCCAGTTATAACGCGGCCATTGAAGACATATCTGCCGAGGACACAGCTGTTGAGGACACAATCGGTGATGGCATAAGCGGTGATAACGTAGCCGTTGGAGACACAGCTGTTGCAGACATAGCCGCTGAAGACGCAGCTAGTGATCTTACGGCTTTTGGTGTTACTGATGACACAGCTGGCGATAACACAGGTGTTGGTAAAAGTGATGTTGACACAATTGAGCACACGACTGTAGAAGGCGCAGCCGTTGATAACACGGTCACTGAGGACGTAACGGTTGCAGGTGCAGCTAGTGAGGGAACAGTTGCTAAGAACACAGAAGATGATGGTATACCGGGAAAGAGCATAGCGATTAATGATACAGCGATCGAGGATACATTCAGCAAAAACGCACCGGAAAAGAGAACCGCCAGTAAAGGTACAGCAGCCGGGAGCACAGTTTATGAGGATCCAGCAAGCCAGACCACGACTGCGAACGGCACAGCTAACAACGCTGTAGCTGGCAAAAGAATTGCGATCAACAAGACTGTCAATGAAACGAGCAGAAAGGATATCAATCCAGTCCAACATGAGAAAAAAGAAGAGTGTAACTCTCAGGAATCCCTTGAATCCGCGAGCGATTTGACTTACATATTTGCAAGGAAGAAATCCTCTTCACGTCGGAAACGGTCAGCAGCAGCATCTCTTAGCCCTTCTGATCTTAACGACGGAGACTCAATCAAAGTCGATAGTAGCCCATACCAAAACGTACGTTATGAGCGAACACTTGCATCTCACGGCAGCTTTATGGGCAGATCTCCTCTAGGCGTCACAAATACGAGCAAGGATCTCTGCCGGACCCTCCTTGAAACTGAGCAAACAGTTCCCTGGGACACCTTGTTTCATGATAATCTATTCGAGAAAACTTGCGAGATGATTCAGGACAAAAACGAAGCGCGAGTTGTACGCGATGTCTCTCCTTGTATCGTTCCTTCTGCAGAAATTCTAGCCGCTTGTGGTGCCAAGCACCTGGAAGTCCTTATCGAAGGTCTCGATGAAGGCTGGAATAGCTGTATACCTGCCAGTCAGACCCGGCCACAACCCGACTATTCCGTGGGGTTCAAGAGAGAAGCCTTTACAGAAGATCAGCTCAGAAAGCTTGAACCTTTCGTCGGTAACGCTACGAACACTTCTTACTTCAGGGGCACGCACGCTATGTACTTCCCCTTTCTGACTTCCGAAGTGAAATGTGGAGTTGGAGCACTTGATACTGCGGATAGACAGAATGCTCACAGCATGATGCTTGCTGTCAGGGGTGTTGTTGAATTGTTCAGGTTAGTGCAGCGCGAAAATGACCTCCATCAACAAATCCTTGCCTTTTCTATCTCGCACGATATTCGGATGGTGAGAATTTACGGTCACTTTCCAATAATCGTCGAAGGCGCGACCAGCTTCTATCGCTATCCAATCCATGAGTTCAGCTTCGTAGCATTGGATGGGAGAGAAAAATGGACGGCTTATAAGTTTACTAAGAACCTCTACGATTTGTGGATGCCAAACCACCTCCAGAGAGTCTGTTCAGCTATTGATGAATTGCCGTCTTAGACGATAATCAGTCTATAGTATGATTGGGGAAAGACTTATAACTGTGATGGTCAAAGAGGATGTCAGATTGTATATACAAGAAAACATGGGTTCTATCTAATCTCTGCTGCAAATTCACAGCCCCCAAAAAATGATAGGTGCATAGTAATATGTTATTGTTACCCCGGAGATGTATAGATATAACAATCCCTCGATTATATCAGTGTATGCAGTTGCAAGCAATCATACGAGTCGAGGAACTCTTACGATCGGTGCCACCGTTCCAAGCCCCTCTTGCGCCAAAGCGATTTCTCAAAGAAGTTTACGGAAATGGACTACAGAGCAAGGCGCTTTCAAAGTGGGTGACTACATCTGATGGGTCGTGCGACGAGAACATCAAGGCGAAGGATCAGCACGAGGAAAGAACATAGGACCACCCCAGACCAAGAGCCGAGAACGAGTGCATGTCGAAGCTGTGAAGCGAGCTCTGTTCTTGGAACACTCTCGGGTCGTCTTCGATCACAAAAGTGTTGACTTTGGAGCAGGCAATGGCCAAGAAGTGGGTAGGCACACCAAAGAGTGCTGTGGAGGAGGCCTATATGCAACAGTGCTGTGGGTAGATGAACACAACTTTTGGGACGTGGTCCTCGCCCCATGGCGAGCGTTGCTCATTCACAATGGAAGGACTTATTATGCACCATGGTCTTGTGGCAAAACGACACTCGCGGTAATGTACTTCCCTATTCCTACGGCTATCGTACAGATTATACTGACCCCGATCTAGTCTGACTACAACGTCCACAGAGTCTAGCCGGTGTGTCGAATACTTGATGGAACTTTGCTCTAGACCTGCTCTTCGACAAGACTGCATGACGGCTCTCTTTATTGCAATGAGGTCTGCCTACAGTTATAACCGCTTATTCCTTTGCCAGCCCGCCCGCCATGTCCGTAGGAATTCGCCGAAAGGATCACGAACGGCTTGTATCCACAAGATTCATCAAATTCGCTGAACGTTGTATAACCCTGAGTTACTCGTGCGAGGCCTTAGATTCAGTACTCTGCAGCATATTCTTCGAGCCCAGAGTGACTTACAATCTCGTCAGAGCCTACATGGTTTGGGTGGTAGCAGCCTTGGGAGCGATCGAGAATGGTATACGTCTGCTCGCGACTGTGGTTGCAAGACGGTCGCCGAAACTCGGGCCGCTCTGGAGGCCTGCTATTTGGAGAAGCGATTTCAAACGACTGACCAAAGCCGTGGTAAATGGTCTCCCAGCCCTCGACCTTTCAGTCGCAAGTTGGACCGGGACCCTGCAATCATTCGTCCAGGTGTACTATCAGACCGCTGAGGCTTCCGACCAAATTCCGCGTGCCTGAGAGTCACCCGATACATATCTCGTTCGACCCGATGCCATATTGCCTTTTACACCCTCTCCCCCATTTGCGTCCACTCCAAAAGCTAGTCTGAGTCTTTCGGTCCGATATCACCTTCCTCATAGGCACAGCCTCATATCTTATCAGATGGGATTTTTATTAACGGACGGTACTCTATTCTATCATGGTCCTACTATTCCTTTGTCACAACCACCAATAGCTAATTGTTTGATGCCTCGCACAGGCGTGGATTCCTTACAACAAATTCCAGATCTTTTATCAAAGCTGATCGAGATCGACAATGGCTTTTGCGACGCCACATTCAATCTCTTTTCTTGGCATAGGAACATAGAGAATGGTTCAGGGCTTGGTGAACTTGGTTTTCACGCGTGGATATTGGACAACGACTCGGACGACGACAGTTCGACCTGATAGGTCTGTGTAGAGACTAGCAAGGGTATTATATAAGAGGTACTAACTAAGTATAATAGGCAAGTATATGAGACAAGTATATTTTCTAAGGAAATATAGCCTATATATTAGGTTGTATATATCTATTTTGTATATAGAATATATGTTTGCTAATAGGTAATTATATTAGATATCTTATTGCAAATTAAGGATATTTCATTGTGCTTTGCTAAAATCTTGTAATTGTAAAATAATAAATTGTATTTTTGTTCTTACTAACTATACACTTTGCTAACTTTTAGAGATATCTCTAATTATTTTAAAGATCTCTTTATATTTTATATAGCATTTATACTAAAATAATTAGAGATATCTTATTGCAAATCAAGGATATTCTTATAATCTTATATTACAGCTTACTATATATACTTCTCAAACAATTCAGGATATATCTAGATTTCCCCAAGATATCTTTATATTTTCTATAGATAAACCACAGTTATTTCCAAATTACCTTGAGATATCTCAAATTTTCAAATTATAGCAAACCTTTCCCCTATTCGAAAATAGTGAACGTTGATAATTTCTAGGGCGCAAATTGGTGTTTAAACACAATATTGTATAGTGCTCAAACACAAAAATGCATTTGGTGAAGTATACAAATTGATGTTCAAGCACAATATTGCGCCGAAAAATAGTGTTCAAACACAAAATTACATTGGGCGAGGTCTATTGGTGTACCAATAATGTGGCGATAGCAAATCGGTGTTCAAGCACAATAATACGCCTGCAAAATGGTGCTTGGATACAGGGTTGCAGTTTCGGAACTTTAATGTAAACTCCGACTTTTATCTTCCTTCATCACCTTGTGCGTCATTACAATCGATTCTAGCACAACTATTCTCTATCTCGTTTTGCTAATCCTGTCAACAGCTTATTCTTATCCCTAATCCTACATTTATCACGCTGCTCACAATGTCGGATTATCCAGCGACACCGCGCAAAACTCGCTCTTCAGGTGCGCTGCCTGCATCACCACCAACACCGGAAATCACAAGAAGAATAGTCTGTCGAATTGACATTGGAAAATACACATGCTTACCGATCTCAGGAACAAAATAGGCTCAAAGCCAAGGCTATCCGCGATCAACATGAAGCTGCTGAACGACAAAAGGGTGTTGCCACCCGCACCCCCAGCGGGTTCCTAGTCGATGATGATATAGCCATCGCAGGTCGAAAGCGCGCACATGCTGCGGTCTCGACGGCGAACGTTCCAGAGTCACAACGAGATGCGAGGGTCATACCGGGAACGGGCAAGGCAAAGGTGGATGATGATATTCGGGCGGCAAGAAAATTCACCAAGTATGTCGAGTACGATTTCAGTAAGATGACGGATACAAAGGGTGGATTCTTGACTGCTGAAGATGATCCTTTCAACAAGGCCCTCCATACTACCCAGGAGGGAGAAAAACCTGCACACATGAGCCTGAAAGAATGGGAAAGATTACAGCTCTTAAGAAGCTTGAGAAACCAGAAGGCTGGACCCTATGAGCCTGGATTGAGCATCCTCAGCAGAGAGGGCAAGAAATGTCGAGAATGTGGAAGTCTGGAGATAGATTGGCAATGGGAGGAAATCTTCAAGTGCTGTGTTTGTAATTCTTGCAAGGAGAAATTACCAGAGAAGTACAGTCTGCTCACCAAGACAGAAGCAAAAGATGATTATCTACTCACAGATCGTATGTGAAGCCCTTAGAGTTTCTGGAAGATAGCTAATCAACTATAGCCGAATTGAAGGATGGTGAATTACTTCCACATCTAAACAAACCCAACCCCCACAAGTCACACTGGCACGACATGATGCTGTTTCTTCGTTATCAAGTCGAGGAATACGCCTTCAAAACAAAATGGGGATCAGCTGAAGCTTTAGATGCGGAATTCGAAAAGAGGGAGGCGGATAAGAAGAAGCGAAAGGAAGAGAAATTCAAAAGCAAGTTGCAAGAATTGAAGAAGAAAACGAGAACGGACGCATATAGGAGAAACCTCAAGGGAAATGGTACAGGATCATTTGGCGATGTTATCGGTGGTGGAAAGCATGAGCATGATTGGGGTAGGACTGTGGAGAATGCAGATGGAACGAGCGTCAAGACTTGCATTGGTTGTGGGATGGAAGTTGAAGAGCTGGAATTTTGAGTCACAGCACGGTTGAAGTGTTTTATGTATTTGATACCCTATAGATTTTATACAAACTTTTACTCTTATGTCCTCACCATCTTCTCGCTCCTACGTGAGGTCATTGATACTTCCTCCAATAATGCTCGTTGAGCTGTTGCGGGAGGGATCGCCTCGCTAGGTCAAGCTCGCTAAAGACACGCAGCTTGGTCCCCAGACGTGAGAGTGCTGTTCGAGCGAGAGCTTCAGAATCACAGAAGGCAACGTCAACGTTTCCCCACACGATAAACAACAAAGCAAATCATACACTTACCTTCTCTTCTGTTCTACCCAGTCGATGTTTTTACCTTGAAGCAAATTTCAATCCATCTTCGCCTTCATGAACAGCTTCATCCCGTCCAACGCTTCGAGATAGCTCAATTGGTCCCCTGACGCCCTGGTTCATTGCGCCGAAACGAAGGAATGTTGATGGAGTTTGAGGGTTGATCAATAACAGCGCAAGAATTGGCGCATAGGTGCGATGGCGTGGCAATCATCTGGTATGAATGCTGGCAATGCCGGTAATGGCGATGCCAGCCAATCCAGCCAGCCCCAGGGCACCGAGTATACACTACAAGGTTCGTTCTTACTCCCCGATTGAAGAGCGCAACTAACGTAGTAGGTGTTATGAGATTCTTGCAGACCGAATGGCATCGACATGAGAGAGATCGTAATGCATGGGAGATCGAAAGACAGGAGATGCGGGCGCGGATTGCTTCGTTGGAGGGCGCTGCCAGGAGGACCAGTAAGACGCAGAATGGCCAGAACAAGTACATCCGGCTATTGGAAAATGCGTTGAAGGCTGAGCGCGCAAAGGTGAAGGGAGCTAAGGTTGATGGGGGCAAGGAGATGGGCAAGGATACAAACGAGGCCAAATCACAAGAGAGACGTAGGTCATGTCGCATGCGCAATCGAAGCTCTGCTAACTTGACACAGCGAAGGATGTACCACATAACTCGTTCTTGGATATTGGCCCCAACGAGCCCAAGATGTCTTCGAAGGATGGTGCTGGCGACAACAGAAATTACATCGAGTCATCACAGCAGGAATTCACATACTTGATGGTGTCTGCGACGAATCCCTCTCCTCCTCGAGGCCCATTACAACCCGAAGCAACTCTTGACGATTATGATCCCCAGGCTTACGATCCAAACGGTATGCGCATGGAGTGGCACAATATGGTACCCAACAGACAGAAAGAAGTAAAGGTACCACAACCATTACGCCAGTCAGCAATACCTGAGCACCAAACTCCACCAGTACCTCAATCCAATATGAGTCTGCGCAATCCGGCCATGCAACCTCCTGTACGTTCTGGTCTAGAGCAGCAACCTCTTCAAAATGAACCGTGGACAGCCTCTTTCCAGATGTCTGAGCCGGCTCCAGAAGACAACATCACCAAGGTCACACATACATATGACAATTATGGAAGACCGATGGAAGCCGAAGAAATTGCACCAAAAGAGACAATAACTGAATCGGAAGGTTGGGATTTCAATGATTCTGCAGCATTTCCTGGAACGGAACCAAAACCTGCACCCCAACGTCCCGATACCGATCTATTCCCGAGTGCTCAAGAGTTACCAAAGTCGCCAGGTCGAGGGCCAGGTTCACATAGGAGAAAGGGCTCAATGTCAAGAAGACGCAGTGGTGAACATGATCTTTCCTTGACTTCTGGAGTCGATCAAAAGGCGGATGGAAACTTCAAAGTACGGTTTGGTCTCAGAGGTCATCTGGATGCAGTAAGATCTGTCATATTCACAGGAGGAGGTAGCCCTGGTGAGCCAGAAATCTGTACAGCGGGTGACGACGGAGCTCTCAAACGTTGGATCATTCCTGCAAGATATGAGAATCAGACAGGACTTCATAACGGCAGCGCGGGCGATCTTGACATCCAAAGTTTCTTCACCCACAGAGGTCACACTGGCGCTGTAACGTGCTTGGCATCCTGGTCACCATCTACACTTGCTAATGGGGGTCGCACACAAGGGGATGGTTGGGTATTTTCAGGAGGTCAAGATGCTTCGGTTCGGGTCTGGGAACGTGGCCGGATAGATCCAAAGGCCACTCTTGATGGACATACTGATGCTGTGTGGGCTTTGTGTGTTCTTCCAGCCACCTGTGGCGCGGTCTTTGGTCAAAACAACAATTTCGGTGGTGCTGATCGCATCCTGCTTGTTTCTGGTGCTGCAGATGGTACCGTACGTGTATGGTCAGTCAGCACTCCCCCACAACTCATGTCTCCTCAGCCGCAGAGCAGTGGAACCACCGGTCGACGATCTGGTGGCAGAGTTCGTGGTAATTCTGTGTCTTCTGGAACATCCTTCCCTACTTCTCCACAACCGTCTTTATCTTCCTCTACACCTTTCCACCACACTCTAATTCACACCCTCAAGCGATCAAACAGTGATGCCTCACCAACAAGTATCACACCACTCTCGGCATCCGGCGACACCTTTGTGGTTGCTTACGCGGATGCTGCGACCATCGTGTACGATACGCGCACTGGTGAAGAGATAGTGGCAATGGCGAGCCTGGAGACATATGACGGCACAAGTAAGAGTGGCGTCAACGCAATTGTTGCTACTACATCCGGACTCGATGGATCTCTTAGCTTCGATAGTAGTAGAAGCTTAGCAGAGGATGAAAGTATTGTACATGGAGCCACGGGTAGTACTGTTGATGGCATAATCATTACCGGTCATGAGGATAGATTCATTAGGTTCTTTGATGCCAACTCTGGTATGGATTCTTTGCATTTTAATAGCCAGCTTTACTGACATGCGATAGGACAATGCACATACAATATGCTTGCGCATCCGGCAGCCATTTCAGCTTTATCCCTATCTCCAGATGGTAGGGAACTCGTCTCTGCTGGTCATGATGCCAGTCTTCGATTTTGGTCATTGGAGAAGAGATCATGTACCCAGGAAATTACATCCCATAGGCTTATGAGGGGAGAAGGTGTTTGCGATGTGGTATGGAGTCAAGACGGAAGATGGGTCGTAAGTGGTGGTGGAGATGGCGTTGTCAAGGTTTTCGCAAGGTGAGGACCTAGTTCCTATCAGAGCGCTAGCTGGTATGGGTGATTCCAAAAGATGAGACGCGGTTTATGATGATTAATAGATGATGAGTTGTAGATGTAGCTGCATGATGAATAGTGTATAGTACATTTGGAACTGCGCAAATGGACACATTCTCATGATTTGAAGTGATTTCTTAATGGAAGAGGTGAGTATCTTGACAAACACCCAATTAAAACTCCTGGAAAGTATTTATGGCAAACGGCCACGTTTTTCAACTCTGTGAAAACACATGTCGCCATATTTTCAAGTGTACGGTTGTAGCAGCCACCAACCATAAACTGCTGTGTCTAGAGCTTTCAATCCCGGTTATTTTATATTCCTGAGGAATCTGTCCGAGAATCTAGTGATCCGTTACTCTGGGTATATGCCCTTCAAACTTCTTCATCCTCATCGTCACGTCCTGCACCATATAGGACCTCGCAAACTCCTCCAAGCGGGACATCCATAACCGCATCGGTCCCCACACTCCAAACTTCCCTAAAATCCACTTTCCCGCTATCCCCCTCTCTGACCTTTTTGAAACTGCTTCGCATCTTTCCCTTTCCATCGATGACTGCCACGTTGGCGCTATCATCAATAATCGTTTCAATTGAACTCATTGGCAGAGTAAGGTACCCCGTATTATAGCTGGCCAGCGCCACATAAATATACACTATAAGCATCACCAGAAAAGAAGGTATCGCGAGTGACCACCAACGGTTCGGATAGTAGTATATGCCGAGAGCGTGTAGAAACGGACTTGGGAGATAGGACCACAAGAGGTAGATCAGAAAGGCGAGACTACTGAAGAGATATAGGACAAAGCCATAATATTCGTAAGTCGGGACTTTAGGAGATGCTCGCGGTAGGGGAGTGTCGATTTCTGCATCGCTGGTATCGGGAGTGGTAGGTCGCGAAGGACGAAGGAGAGATGTGAGACTTGGAGACGGAGGCAGAGGTGTAGGTGGTCGATTGTAGAATGGTGGAGCGAAGAAATTATGTTGAAGTGGCGGTGGAGAAGGAGGACGTAGATTGGGTGAGTAATGAGTTTCGAAATCGTCGTCAGAAGACATTGTGTATTGTTTTCGAGATAACACTCAATGCTGTGTGATTTCCATCCCGTGTAGAGGTTGTCGAGGTCAGCCTCGTGAGAAATCCGGGGAAGGCCAAGTCCTGGTTGACAGCCTTGTTCATACCTCCTTAGCCGCCACAAATATTCTTCTACCTAGGTAGGTACGTTTGCTTCGACAAAACCCCACGAGTTCTTAGTAGAAGCCTGGGTGAGACTATATATGTCCATCAATCAACCTATCAAAATCCACTTTTATCGCTACACTATCCATGATCCTAACCGAAATCTAACTATATACTACATACATTCTCAGCTCAACACAACTTAAACTTCGCAACTCGTAAGAACATTGATTTCATGCCATTCCGAACATAGAACAATACTGTTGGTCTCAAATACATTATTGAAGAAATCAAAACTTGCTTGCATAGAAAAATCTCGATTTTGATAGTAAATTTTCATACCACCTTCATCCTTGGCCGTGCCTTTACCATCAATGGTTGCGCCAGCTCACTTATACCTACACTATTCAGGTCTGGAATTACTCCTACAAAAGAACCTCTCTGAACTTCCAGTCTCTCGTCTGGATCAGCAAGTTCAAAATTAAACTCTTTAAGTAATGTACTAGCCAGTTTGTATATATTGCTGAGAGCAAGTGTCTTGCCAATACACTGACGCCCACCCAACCCAAAATGCATCAGATATCTGGCGCGCGCAGCCGTTGCGGTATCCTCCCACCGATCAGGATAAAAGATGTTGTGGTCTTGTCCCCAGACTGCGGGATTGTGGTGGAAAGCATGATTGCAAACAGCGATTGACGTCTACAGAAGGTTAAGACATTTCCTCGATGATTAGACCAGCTTTGGAAGGGAAAACTCACACCACATGGAATATGTCGCCCTCCCACGCTGACTCCTCCAGGTACCATCACTCGACGGGCCAATGGCATAGTAAACACAGGAGTTATTCGAAAGTTCTCTCGAACGCATTTTCGGAGATATGGCAAGGAACCTTCCACATCTGCTACTGAATAAGAAGGCCGGTCTGGTGTCAGTGGTAGGAGATTCTCATCAATTTCGTTGACACATCTGGTCATAATTTCTGGAGCATGCAGGAGGTGATGGAATAGTAAAGATGTAGTTGCACTCGTAGTATGTGTTCCGGCGATACTTGTTAGATGATGGTCAGCTTAAATTATTATTGGAGAGTTTTGGAACTCACATGAAACCAAATGCTTCTGTCTCCAAGTCAACCTGAGTCAAGCGCTCCCCATGACCAGGACCCTTTGTCAAGATCAAATTTGTGAGGATGTCTTTCCTCTGTTCCGACTGCATATTATCATCCTTGATGTCGTGCAAAGCTGTCATTCTTCTTCTTACACATTGTGATGCTAATGCTGCGCATGCCGCTCGACCTCGGAATAAGTTCTGCAATCCTTCTAGAGGGATTTTAGCAAGCCATTTCTTAAGAAGCTGCGTTCTCGCTGGCCATGCACCCGTGGCAGCAGCTAGTAAGCTATGCTCAACGACTGGTGGCACGAGCGACTCGTCGTCTGAAATCTGGACACCAAAGGATTGGCTAAAGGCCAACTCTCCAAGTACGTCGATAGTGTAATAGTGCAATACCTTCTTGAGATCAAACACTTCATTTTGACTGCTGAAACCGGCAATCTTTTCAATGAGAATTTTGATGTTCAGGTCGAGATACTGCTCCATTTCCTTCACGTAAGATAAGGAGAAGCTATGAGACATATAACGTCTTCTAACAGAGTGTAACTGTTCATGCTTGTCAGCTTGGTACAGAGAATTCTGCAGCTAACCTACAGCTTCATTCCTCATGCCAAAGACATTCGGATGTGCCGCGCCATATGCATCATAAAATTCAGTCTTGGGCATTGACTTGCCCCCTTTCTGATACACTAGGGAGATGGCATCCTCAGAAGTAACGCTGAGTTTGTCAGGTCCATACCGAATGAAAGGACCGTACTTTTCGTGTAATTTTGTTAAATTGTAAGGCTGCTTGAGTGTTAAAAATTGATGAACCTGCCAGATATCTGTGATTTTTGCAACGAGTGGACCAGGATAAGCAGCCAGTGGGTGAAAGAAGCACTGGTAGATAACATAGCCAGCGAAAAGCACAATGGACAAAAAGGCAAATGTAGTAAGAGGTAACACAAGCGATTCGAAGGATTGTGACCGTAGAAGTCCCATTATGATCTTTTGTTGAGTCAACTTGCTATTCTTGCATCGGTACTCAACTCAAAATTGGATACTACACCGCAGCGTTTCAGTCTATGGACATGATTCCTAATATATGCTGTTGTCGGGGTACAAAAAATCACGGGCACGCTTCCGATTCAGGAATGTCATACCAATCGGGATCATCCTTCCCTACAATGCGCGATGCCTGCATGTGCTGTTGAAGTGCACAAACATTCTATACTCACTTCAATGATTCAAGTACCGAAGAAAACCGAATCAGAATCATGCTTCTCAACGACACGCTTTCGATTCAAAGATACCATATCATACCAATCACAATCCTTCCCTACCGGACATGATATCTGTTGATGATTTACCCGGTATCTTTAGACCAATGATATTCCTACAACTCACTTCCCCGCATTCATGCATCCCCACAACCTTGTATCATAACTTCACCAGCTAAGCTGGCAGTTGAAAGGATGAAGGGGTCAGTGCTCTTCAAATCTTGCTGTTTATATGCCGACCAAGATACAGTTTCACTGCCTCGGACGACCAGCCAGCCGACTACTTGCATAGCCGATGTCACTCAATAAATTCAAGTCACCCTTTTCATTACTGACAGAAATCACAAGAACTTCAACAGTTGTTCCCGGATTACACAAAACAGCTCGAATATGGACCATAAGACGGGAATTAGCCAGCATGAAACTCAACAGCCAGACACTGTCTCGCTTTCAGATGCTCATAAACAATATCTTCTCGACAGACATCACACTCTAGAATTAGACCCAATCCCTGATTTGAACGATGCCGATCCATACAATTGGGCATTTCGAAAGGTACCTGTGTCACGTTAATGGTATGACATCTTGCTGACATCGAGCTAGAAATTCGTGAACCTTATTCTGGTTGCCTTCCATGCGATGATGGCAACTTTCACAGCCGCGGCGATCCAATCTGCTTTCGTGGACATCGCAATGGATCTGAACGTCAGTATCCAGCGAGCCAGTTACTTGACATCCCTAGTCATTGCCATACTTGGTGGAGCACCACTTATCTGGCGGCCGCTGTCTGATCGTTTTGGGAGACGTCCAGTCTTCTTGATTTCACTTGCTGGCAGCCTTGTCTGCAATATTGGCTGTGCTCGGAGTCCTACATATAATACCATGGGCCTCTGTCGAGGTCTCACGGCATTTTTCATCAGCCCTGCTTCTGCCCTTGGTAGTGCTACAGTGACGGAGACTTTTTTTAAGAGAGAAAGAGCACGTTACATAGGTATTTGGACTGTTATGGTGACGCTCGGTGTCCCAACTGCACCTGTCATCTTTGGATTTGTTGCGTACCGTGTTGGATATCGTTGGATCTACTGGACACTTGCCATCGTAAGTCGATTATGTGACAAGAAATCCAGAACCTCGGCTGATATATCTCAAGACAAACGGAGTACAGTTGATCCTCTACCTTTTCTTAGGCCCAGAGTCTCGTTATATCCGTGGGCAGGAGCAGGGGCCAGTATCATCATTCAAACAACAATACTTTTCCTTCCGTCGTATTGACCCCACGCCCCTGACTTTCTGGTCATTCGTATCACCTCTCAGGCTCGTTACACGCCCTTGTATCCTCATCCCAGCAGTTGCATACTCCATGGTTTTCCTGTTAGCCAGTGTGCTAATCACAATCGAAATACCGCAACTGTTTGTAGAAAGGTTCAACCTGAACACCGAACAAGTTGGCCTTCAGAACATCAGCATCATCATAGGAACTCTGATCGGCGAGCAAGTCGGTGGAATCATGTCCGATCAATGGATGCGGAGACACCAGCGTAAAATACCAGAGACAATGACTGTGCAATCTGAGTATCGACTTTGGCTCAGCTACACTGGCTTCCTCCTCGCGATCTGTGGTGTCGTTGTTTTCTTAGTCCAGACCGAGCGGGCGAGTGACAGCTGGAATATCACGCCCATAATCGGAGCAGGTATTGCTGCGGCTGGTAATCAAATAGTGACAACCATCCTTATAACATACGCCATTGATTGCTACAGTCGCGAAGCCGCCAGTATTGGCGTGTTTATCACTGTTGTTCGTCAAACTTGGGGCTTTATTGGTCCTTTCTGGTATTTTATCTCTAAGAAATTGTATGAACTTTTACTCACATACTTTAGGTTTAATGTTATGATTGCGAATGTCGGTTTGAAAGGAAGTGCTGGCATCACTACGGCTCTGATGGTAGGAGTCAGCATTATTCCGACCATGTTCCTTCAGTGGAAAGGAAGGGAAATGCGTTGATAGTCTTAGCTTGCTAGATTGGATCCCCAGCCGTTGTTGAGATAGGTGAGACTATTATGATTCAACATAAAGTTTCATGGCGCCTCTCCTACCAATGTCAACTAGTGTTCTTGAGGATTCTATGGGCGAATACCATTTCTTCAAGCTTTAGTCTTTATAGTCTGTACTGACATGTATGATCGTAGCTCTCAAGGATCTTGATGCTATCTATTATGTGCCTGTCGCTTTCGCAATTCAGAGTGAGGTACGAGCTTTTCAGTTGGTCTACAGGCTCTGACTAGGCACTGTTTTCCTGAGGTCGATGAATTGGCCTGATCGCTGATCGATGATAATGATCCATCTCATAAAGATCCGAGCAGATCTGGATGAACATGCTGAATGCCGATACAATCTTGAACAGAATAACGGTTGCTTGTCTGAAAATTAGATCTTCATCCCAAGTCATCAGATCTTGCAAATTGAAGGAGTCCAGTCGAATATTCAGTAATTGTCTCGTTGATGCTGCCCTTTCTCTTCAAAAAGGGTGGCAATGCTAGCTTTGGATTTGAGGTATTTGCGCGAAGGCTCTTATAGGCTGCCGTCGTCCAATGCTGATGTAAGCCTCGGTCCTCCCGAAATACGTGAGTTCGTGATAAAACTTCCAAGTCGGACAACAATATTCTCGCCATATTTCTTTGTTAGCACTCTATGATAGACTGACTACATGCATGTTATCATCGACATCCAAAACATTCAGAACATGCAAGTTGAACGATATCTCAGAACTGCTCTGATGACCTAATCCAACAATGCATCACAATTACAACGTCGGCGTTTGCCATAACCCCCCACCATAATCCCGACCAGCTCCACAACGAAAGGAATGACCAGCTTCACCGATAATACATTTATTACCAGCATAGCCCCTTCACTCCGCTCTTCTCACAAACATAACCCTCGATCTTTATAATCAACAAAGCTTCATCAAAAAAGTCTCAAAAGAACACACATAAAATCAACCTACAACATGCCTGCGACAGTCACCCTTCTCTACCCCGCGGCTGCGGCCCCATTCGACATGAAGTACTACCTCTCTACACACATGCCACTCGTGCAGGCGCGCTGGTCCAAGTTCGGCCTGAAGTCTTGGCACGTCACCGAAATCAACAACGAGAAATACACCACTCAGTGCACTTTGTTCTGGGAGTCTGAGGAAAGCTTCGCTACAGCTGCCAAGGAGGATGGCGAGGAGATCATGGGAGACATCAAGAACTTCGCCCAAGCTAGCCCCGAGATGGTTATTGGACATGTCATTGGCAGCTCTTAGGTTAAGGGATGTTATTCTGCAGGATTTGGAGAGGACACAAATGAATACCTGGGAGGAGTACGTCTGGAGTAGCCCTTGATGAAACTGGGAATACTTAACCACGAAAATGGATGGCGGTCTCATCAGTTATGGGTTAATTGTGAAATTGCATTATTCTGTTGAGATCTTGCAACGTTATCATTTGTAAACAGCGAGGTTACAGATTGGTATTACTCTGGTGAATATCGTCCGTTTATGGCTTTGAATAATCGCGCTGTGGCTTCCACTCTCCGTACGATTTTTGAGAATTGGACAGTGTAGTCGATTTGTTGTCTCGATAACTCTGCAGCTCAGCATTGTTACATGGCTCGATATCAGTATGGCTCTCAAGGACTTTTCTGGTTGTCTTCATGATGGCTCGTAGCTCTTGACTTGTGTTCGAAGTAACAAATTTTCACTTGACATTGAGCTTCGGAGAAGCTGCAGGCCTAGGTGTTAATTTGCATCATCGGATTTTTTCTTAGGGTGAGTCACGCAGTTAATGAAGGCCATTAATTTGTTATCGCCTGTATAGTTATCTAGGAACCATCGTCCATTATTGAGAAGTTGACTAACACTATGTCACTAGATGATATTAACCTTAAAGTTCAGATTCCAGGACTTCTGCAGCCTTACTCTGATGTTGTCAAGGTAGGAAAACAACTCTCTTGTCACTTGGCTCATTCCATACATGCTCTATATCTTTTAACAGGACTGTCTTCAAATCGTGCTCCTTCACTCCCACTAGTGATTTCAAGAGCACCGGCAACTCATTTCCCACTTTTGAAAGGGCGAAACTTCCTGGTCCAGATCCTCTGATTGTAAGATCCTTTGATCTCAGGGTTGATCCAGGAATATTGAGTTCTAAGCCTGCCAACGAACCAATATGGACGTATTGCACAGGGGTTCTAGACTGGAGAGACTTGAAGAGGTGCAAGGTTGGAGGACCGTACAAATAGTCCAGAATCACATCAACATCTCCGACTTTTGAGAAATCCGTTTCTTCAACGGGGTTGAGAAGGGTGATTTGCTCGTCCAGTTCAAGGGTAGACATGATCTTCGTATTTCGTGCACATCCAAGTATCCTACCTGCACCCAGCCTCTTGGCAAGATGGACTGCCAAAGTCCCAGATGTAGACGTGGCACCCATGATGAGGATGGTGAAGTTTGTAGGAAGGGTGGTTATGCGAGTTTTCAACGCCATCCATGGTGAGAGAGCAGGATTCACAAGGCCTGCAGTCTGTATAGGATTCAGCCCAGCAGGAAGAGGCGTCACTGCACTTTTTGGCACATTCAGGACATCGCTGTACGACCCAACGCCAGTTCCAAAGTCGAGAATTAGACTTGCTGTCCATCGGCTGTTGTACCAGTGTCATCGACTCCAGGAGTATGCGGAAGTGTTTTGCTCGAGTAATGGGTTCCTGCTGCGCGAGAACGTACCAAGTTATGCAACCCGGTGGCAGTGACTTTGATTTGTACAGTATTTGTATCTGATACCGGGATTTCCGGAGCTTCAACATCCATGTATTTTGGTGGTTGGCCCCATTGGTTGACTCGAGCTGTATACATGATATTGACAAGAGTAGGGCGTATTTTGAGAGTGTTTTGGAACATTCCAAGTTTCTGAAAGCTAATCGTGAGGATAAACGTGCTCTTCTGTGATTTGAATACCGTGCTCGTAAGAGAGTGGGAGTGAATGACCACTTATAGTCATTTTGTTATTATCATCATCACCCATGGACTTTCCACGGACGGGGTCATTGAAGCTCGGGGTCCGGAGGGAACGCCAGGTCCGTATTAGCCGCCATCAAGCATGAATATGCGGAAGATAACTGTTGCTCAAGTTCTTCAGAGCTATTACTCAGCTATCTAAAGCTATGTTTAAGTACTGTAAGTTACACGTTTCTCCCAGTGATGGGGTTGTTTTAGCTGTACAGATCACTTTACACGAACAGTGCACGAAGAATAGAACTTCGGAACAGATTGAACAGGCTGTGGAGAGTGCTCGCATCGCTCAACTTTCGAAACTATTTTACACATATTACGAAGTGGTAAGATTTTGAAAATCTGTTGAACAAGTGTAAAAATCAAATAGTTAAACAAATCCTGTTGTTTGTGACTGTGCTTGGCCATGATTACGTCAAAGCAAGTCACCAATATTAGGACGCGCGACCTTTAGAAAGTCGCGTCTCCCGCGTATCAAACCACGAAAAGCAACGAATAATGCACGAGATGCCTCAATGACGGACCTAACGCAAATCCTGCCAAACTTCCCAACATCAGATTATGTTCGACTCATTCCTCCTCTCGAAAGAGCTCATGTTACTACCAGTGACCTCATTACCCAGAATGTGGCTGAAATAGCAAAGCGTGCTCGCCTCCCTCTTCTCGATCTAAAGCGTCTCTGTGATGCTGTACTTCAAGAATTACAATCGGATTTGACAGAAGATGTCTCTACATCAACCATCATATCAACTCTTGATGAAACTCTAGATAGCTCCTTGGGTGGTGGAATACATGCTGGATACATAACAGAAGTAGCGGGTGAAAGGTATGCGCTTCAGCTCCAATTTTTTTACTATACTCTACTGAATCATCAGCGGTGCTGGAAAGACGCAGTTCCTTCTTGGACTACTTCTCAGTGCCCAACTGCCTGCACCACATGGCCTCTCTCGATCTGCCATCTATATCTCCACTGAGTCAGCATTACCAACCACACGACTTTCACAAATGTTGTCCTCGAATCCTACACTCGTATCAGCGAATCCACCGGCATCTCTGGACAAAGTAATGAGCATAGTTACACCGGATCTCGAATCACAAGACCACATTATCAAATATCAACTCCCTGTGGCCATCAAAAAGTACAACATTGGTCTTATTGTTATCGATTCAGTTGCGTCGAACTATCGAGCCGAATTTGAAAGACCAGGCGTAAGTCGAAACGGGGAGAACATGGCCAAGCGCTCCGGAGAGCTCATAAAGCTAGGCCAATTTCTTCGCGAACTTGCAAGAGTTCACAATCTTGCAATTGTCGTTGCAAATCAGGTGGCCGACCGATTTGACAGGCAAGGGAACAGTAGCCCTGCACCACCAAGAACGCAAAGTAGCCCTCTTGCGTATCGTTCAATGGCGCTTCCATCTTCTTCAATTGCTGGGCCAAGCTCTAGTGTGGCGGCAGCGGCAGCGGAACTCGGATTGTCTGATACAACTTCAACAGATCCAATATCACTCGATCATCAGCAACGATGGTTCACTGGCTGGGGCGATGATCCTTCTGCTGGTGATCTCAAGACCCCAAGTCTAGGTCTTGTTTGGACATCGCAAATTGCATGTCGTATCACCTTGATCAAGCAACCCGTGTATGGACAAGCAGAGGATGATGGTGAGACCATTCTCAGAACATGGCGACGGTGGATGAGAGTTGTATTTGCACCGTGGTGTGCGTCGGGGGTTCCAGGGTTGCAGGGTGGTGTAGAATTCAAAATCTCGGGTTCAGGATTGATGGCTATAGATGGAGGTTCAAAATAAAGTCTCCACGAGATCCTTATCATCTCTAACAATGTTCTGAAGCTCTGGCTAACTCGTTTCATGTACTATGCATTGACTTTCATGTCTCTGCAATGACTTCAACCAATATGCTCCTTCTTGTTGCCCAACTTCTCTCCCCGAGTTTCTACTAAACTATCACTAACGTGTACAAGATGTTTTTGTTGAAAGCACCTATTCTGCTTCCTCCCCCTTTCCTTGATGAGGGGTGTTCTTCCAATCTTATGCACCTTTAGTTACACTTAGTATTTCTGTTCTTCTTTTCCTGTGGTTTCTGTGCCTTGCCGGAATGAAGCTGTGGTGTGAGGGTGGAAAATTTAATAAGGTCTTAGGTCCACAAGGTTGTGCCTTTTGAATATATAATTTAAAACCTATCAGCTTTCAACAAAAACCCTGTGAAGCGCGCCGGTGGTTTAGTGGTAAAATCCATCGTTGCCATTTAGTTGTTACAACTATAACATCGATGGGCCCTGGGTTCGATTCCCAGTCGGCGCAAATTATTTTTGAACCATTTTTGGACATTGGACGGCCAAGGATTGTAATGTTACTTTGGCGGCATTTATCTCATACTCTCCTTTGGAGGTGGTGGTAATGCTAGTTTTGGCTTTGTATTAAGTATTCGTCCTACATAGTTGCCTCTACTTTGACGTTGTAAGCATTGGAAAGCCTACTACCACACTACCAAGCTTTAGATACACCAATACAGACCTAAACTCAAACCTACATAGAATAGAACCTAACAACGTAACAACCTTGTCACTTTTCAAAGTGTTAGAATATTTGCCTAAAAGCCCTTTCTTTCACCACTTTTTCTTTGCCTTTTTTTCTATGTGGGTCTACTTCACTCAGCATAGGCATACTTAGCAGATAGCCTCAAGAATCTGAATCCAGACAACTTCAACAGATTGACAACGTCTAATTAGAGCGCGTGTCGGTGGTTTAGTGGTAAAATCCATCGTTGCCATAAGATCTTGGGATCTTCAACTTCGATGGGCCCTGGGTTCGATTCCCAGTCGACGCATCCTTTTGTTATTCTGTACCAGAATTCTCTTTCGATTGTTGTGTGAGTGAGGTTGTAAGATTTTTATATTTCACTTGGGTGGGTGATTTGGCACTCGGGCTATAAACTCTTTATAAATTTTGTTTCCTTTTTCCCTTCCGTTTTCTCTGTCTTACGCATGTATTTCCTAGATCCTTTAGACTAGCTTACTCAAGAGCAAATAGCAGGGTAGGCTAGTCATTGAAAATAGTAGGTGGATCTCACACTTCACCCCATATTACCAACCAATTCTAAACTATACGTAGCCCTCATTTCCATAAAAATTCAAAGTGCAGTAACTTCTTTGCTTCAATAGTCAATTAGAAATTGCAATCTCAAATTTTATAGAGGGCGTTGGCTTGGGTATCGGCTTAGAACTCATGCCCACGGGAAAGGAGCCGGTACTGGCAGATTTGTGGTTGGATCACAACAAAGATGTAAATGACAGTGATGCTGTATTTGATGTGATATATGCTGTTGACTTTGTGTCTGTTCTATGAAAGGGGTCGATAAAATAATCAAGTCTACTCATGCTGCAGTCTATAAGTCTATGAGCTCTTGCTTGCTCGTAATTCCTTGAATTAATAGCTTGATACAGAAAAGTCCACCAGGAACATTTTATTCCAACTACACTTTTAGAGAAGTCTCGTCATCCTTCAATCTTTTCATGGATCGCGGCTTCAAGAGTATATTCATTCGCACGCTCTAGCATCTTGGCATATCAACTCTTGCGAGGAACAGTGGAAGTAATGAACGAGGTTGAATAGCCAAAACTCAGAAGAGCAGATCAAATTGAAACTTCGATATCATATTAGACCCTGTAAGCTAAACCTTTCTCTATACATGATCCTCATTTTACACATTACAAAAGATACCTATATTCGGGGCTTAAATCACCCAACTCCGTCTTCTCGTACTCAGTGAGCCCAACATCAACAGGCATTCTGTCGCGTTTCCGATTCTCCCAGGAGATGGCTGCAGCATAGATAGAACAAGCAGCAGCACTAAGACAGCAAAAAGCAATGCAAATACTATAACCCTTCCGGTACTCTGGCGCATCAGCGCTCAAAAAACTGTAAGTAGCAATGATGCCTCCAATATTACCGAAGCCGACTTGCCAAGCAGAGCCTACAGCACGGCGGTGGTGGCCACCGAGATTCATATTGAACCAACAAACAATGACAGGCATCGCAGAGTAAGCCCCAATAGCTACAAGGAACAGAGCGGCGTACTCGAGCTGCGTGTTGTCATGCACGCTGAGTAGGATCCCAAAACCAACGATGGCGACGGCGATCGGGATGAGGCAGAAAACAAAACGGTGGCGGAACTTGTCTGACGCGAAGGCGATCAGCATTGCGAAGCCAAAGGCACAGGCCCACGGTGGCACAGCATGCAGCTGCGTTTGAATGGGCGAATAATTGTATGAAGAGATAATGGCTGGCGAGAAGTAGGCATACGAGTATGCAGGAACGATTAGTCCGAAATACATGAAGCCACCAAGGAAGATCTTGTAGTCTTTGAAAACGTGTAAAATATCGCGGATGGTAATACGACGCTCAGCCGCGGATCGGCCCTGGTCGATGTAGAGACGAGTTTTGACATATTCGCGCTCCTCAGTGGTTAACCACTTAGCATCTTCAGGGAAGGAGGGTATAACGAAGTAAAACCCAAGTGCTACAACGCAAGTGAGCACTCCTTCCAGGATGAAAATCCAACGCCAGCCACGGTAGCCCCGCATGTAGTCCATTTTGCCAATTGCCGATGCAAGGAGAGATCCAAAAGCTCCTGCAAGAGTGGTACTGCTAAAGAAAAAAGAATAACGTCGCTGAGCTTCAGAGCGTTGATACCACATTCCCTGGATGCTTGTTAACATTGATCTCCTGTGTATTCATACGCCTTTTCAAGGTGAACAAGAACTTACAATCAGGTAGAAGCAGCCTGGAAACATACCTGCTTCGCTGAGACCCAAAAAGAATCGAGTGGTGAGTAGACCGCCATAGCTTGAAACCAATCCTTGGCAGATACCAACCAAGCCGAACATGAACATGCAACCAGTCAACCAGACCTTTGGGCTCAGCTTCTTAAGGAGAATATTACTCGGTACCTCAGCAATGATATATGGTATGAAGAATATTGTCAGAGCAGTGTTGTATTCGACACCCGTAAGGTTCAAGTCGGTGGCAAGCCCAAACGATTTGGCATTGGCAATGTTGACTCGGTCCAAGAAGGCGAGGAGATAGAGGATACAAAGGAACGGAATGACGTGAAAATCGATCTTGGCCATGAGAGCCTTCTCGGTTGTATGGGGTGGGCATACTGCTACGAGGGAGTCATTGGGTGTGTAGACATTCGAAGAGGTGGACTCGAGTTTCGGATCATCGTATGCTGGTAGTGGATGATTTGAGGTAGAAGATGGAGACATATCTGGAGAGGCTCCTGACTCTGACGAGTATCAGCATTGTGTCTTTTCAGGACAATAAGGAGTAGCTTACCTTTCTTCCTACCGAATCCGAACATGGTAGCGGTTGATATTCAACGATAGGCACGAGTAGATACGGCCAAGTTTATGTAAGAATGTATGGCTCCTAGCCACAACGCAAGATATGTGAAGATAATTCAAGTGACAGCCGTGCAACTCAATACATCAAGTCGCTAATCAAATAGATTTGAAATATCAACAGTTCAAAAGATGAAGTACAGCTAGAAAAAGATCAGAAATCAGAAATCAGAAATACGATTTAAATGAATGTAACAAAGACAAACCCTATCCGTCGCACAACCATCATGCATGCAGTCATACAGTCAGTCGTCCAGTCAGTAATTTGCACGTCGAAGGTCCATCATGACTCCTCAACTTTCAATTGCAGCGGCCTCGGTGCCGACCATCGCGACCTTCGCGACCTTCACGACCATCCCACGCAACGCAAAGCACCGAAACATACTGCAAGCAGTTAGCCTTCCCCGCGTTAAGCACTTAGGCTGGTGCAGGGGCTTGTCTGCTAGCACGGTTTAGGATCTAGTCCGCTGACCGGCCTTTGGAGTGCGAATTACGCGCTCTGTGAGTGGCGGAGAACTGCTGTGGATCGTTGAACAAGCTTGGACGACACGGGCAGCAACGAAGGGTTTGCGCCGTAATCGGGGAAGATAAATAGAAGATGAAGAGAAGATTGTGACTCAACAGGAAGAAGGGAGTTATGAGCCTCCTTTTTTCATGTCGCATGGTAAAGCAAGGATGAGGGTTGCATGGATTGAATATCTATTGAGTTAGGGCAAGGTTCGGAGTTCGGAGTCAAATATCTGACACCGAAATTTGAAGCTGGCTGACTTGTGAAGAGCATTGAGGATTTGACTTTCCGTATTTCAATTCTATTTTACCCCGAGAATCGTGCACATGATCAAGTGGAGACTCTCCCATACCCTCTGTGGAGCGGAAATCGAAGAGATCTGCTGATCAGCAGCACTACTTTCGAACGGATGAACTGGCAAAATCAATGAGAATTGGACAGCATTTCCTGATGGTTTTGCGACAATCATCGTCATGATTGAACTATTCACAATATACGTACTAATTGTCAGTTTCATGAATTAAAGAACGACTAGTATTTGAACAAAGTGACTTAAGTAGAGGCAGCTTACTCTTGTTTATCAGACAGGACAACCTGATTCTATAATTTATGAAGCCAGAGAAGCCTCTTAGCCAGGAATGTGCTGATATGATTATTCTTGGAAAAGTCGGGAACACATCATAAATACAGGTATCTTGTCCACACACTGTATGTATAGCGGTATTGGTGATTGAATTGATTGACCAGAGAAAGGGAGCAGGATCTAATCTGTAAGATATTATCTAAGGTGTACATAGTAGTGTGTAGTGCAGTGCCTAATTGGGAATACATAAGTTAAAAGTGAGAGGTTCTTACTTTTGTACAATTGTGTGGACAGGCATTGACCTATATGCTTGACAAAACATCATAGCAGGAATTTATATTTGAACAGGCGAGTATGCTCTTGTTGAAATGGTTCTAGTTAAGATCCTCCTGGCAAATGTAATACACGTTAGGATTCCCAGTGGTGAGATAAGATAGCTTTTGGATCCTGTTCATAGCTTGTCTAGGAAAAAGGATATGCCTCATCGAGTAAACAGAAACTTTGAGCAATTGACAACTCCGAAGGTTTTTGGCTTAGTTGGTTATGGATTCTTAGTTAAATCGCAAAATACACAGAAGTGTTTCCCAATTTGCTGGTATCAAGAGACGTCCTGACAAGTGTTAACTTTATAGAGCAACGTCGAACTAATGAAATCACAGAAAATTACAGAACATCAAAACGGACCAGGTCGACAAAAACCATTTATGCAGCATATAGACGCCGTATATAACATCTTCGCTCCATATACTACACTCAGCCCCTGTATTGCTCTCTTGACCTAAATTCCTCCTCACAGGCCCATTCAGCGAGACGTTCAATACCCCTCAATTCCTCCAACATGGAAACCGCACATTCGAGAAATCCACTTACATCTTTCCCATGTATGCCGCTTTCACAAATTCTCATAGCCCACGCCAGGGATCCGTATCTTGTGTTTCTAGCCGTGCCTGCTAAGCGCATAGCTAGCCCGTCAATAGACCGCGAGTATGCGAACGTGCGCTGGTGCGCTGAGGATGTAATCAGAACATGGCAACGGGCAAAGTCGAAAACTGCATAGAGATGGGATGAAGCGTTGCAGAGTGTAGTGCGTAGCGCTGGGCTCGCAACGGATGTTTTGGATAATATCTTCATGCCTGGGAGGATGAGCTCCAAGATTGTATGTAGTTCTGAAAGACTGTTGATTGTGATTTGTGTAGACATGTTGGTGTCACTTGCTGGTTGCAATAAGATAGGATAGATGGAAAACCTACTGGGGTTGAAATGTTTTGAAGAGGTGTTTGAACAAGCAAGTCGTTTTTGATGGTCTCCAGAGGATGGCGGTATGAGGACTTATATACTAAGACTCTTTGGTTTCAGCTTGCTGAAAGAGTTCTATTGTTAGATTGTGTGATATGACTTCGACAATATGGCTTTATTAGACCTCCAGATCCCCTTTGTCCTGACTGTCACACATCAATTAAGAAGATTCTTTCGAGGTGACTATCGAACAAAGACGACTCCTTTCAAGTGGCTAATCGGAATAATGATTTATAATTGTTTGTCCCAACCCAAACGCCACCAATGCCTATGATACAATGCCCTACTCCACAAGTCCTCCTCAACCATTTCTGTTGACCTTGTTCAATCTTCTCGCCGTCATGATCTGAATAGAGTCAGCATTGAAACGAGGATTTTATGCACCGCCCGCCAACATACCTGGGACTTAGTGTTCTGTCCTCTAACAGGAAGACCCATAGCATGTCTCCTACCTCTGTAGGAACCCATATCTCTCAATCGTGTGATGTTATCCCTCAACTTTCGTCTTAAGTCATTCTCAATGTTCATGTTAATAAGCTCGGCGTTGATCGAGAGAATCGTCTTTTGGGCAATTGAGCCTACAGTCGCATTTGGCACGATGGAGTGGCGTGCAAGAATACGAGAACAATGTTGAGGACCGACGCCGTAAAAAGATTGTAGAGCTTTCTACGTGATTGTAAGCCAGAAGGTATCTCCGGGGAGAAGATGTTGTCATACCTTGATCAGATGGCCTTCGAGAAAGTTGGTTTGCAAGATGAACACCTGAAAGCAGAATCAGTATTGAATTGTGCCAAAATCTTTGCATTGTCTTATCAAACTCACCATCTTGAAGACTGAAACAGTAATGCACAGATCTGATTACAATGTTGCTGACCATCCACCGCTGGCGCATCGAATCTTTGACATCTCGAGCAGGAGCGGGCCGTGGTTGATCCATATCACGTGCAGCCTTCTCAACTCAGCCTTTCCATTATTGACAGGGTTGTCGTAATCGACACCTCTCCGAAACAGTCTGAGCTCCAATTGGCAGGTCTCAGCAGCTACTTGGCTACCTACTTCTCACCTCCCGCATACCCTCTTCCTCTTTTACAACAACAGAACTTGGATTTCAACCTCATCAATTGAGCCACCAAGATGTTTACACTCCACCGATTTGTAGTGTCCGCACTACTCATTCTCACTGTTGTTTTTATGTTCTTTGCCCAGGCCAGTGAAGCTACAAAGGGTCCAAAGATCACTCACAAGGTCTACTTCGAGTACGTTCGAGGGTTGCCCACATAACACACCAATCCAATCACTAACCTCTTTGCAGTATTCAGCATGGGGATGAGGAGATTGGTCGTATCGTAATGGGTCTTTACGGAAAGACTGTCCCAAAGACCGCTGAGAATTTCAGAGCTTTGGCTGTTGGTAGTGAGGGTTACGGTTACGAGGGCTCCGGATTTCATCGTGTCATCAAGCAATTCATGATTCAGGGTGGTGACTTCACCAAGGGTGATGGAACCGGCGGAAAGTCTAGTATGTTTGCATACCTTAAGTGATTGTCTTATCGCTGACAACTTTAGTCTATGGTGCCAAGTTCCCAGATGAGAACTTCAAGTTGAAGCACTCCAAGAAGGGCCTTCTCTCTATGGCCAACTCTGGCAAGGATACCAACGGTTCTCAGTTCTTCATTACCACTGCCATCACCTCGTACGTTCCATTACTCATTTAGTGAACTATTGCTGACATGGCCAGATGGTTGGATGGCAAGCACGTCGTTTTCGGTGAGGTCCTCGAGGGCTACGAAATCGTCGAGAAGATCGAGAATGTGCCACAGGGAGCACAAAACAGACCCGTTAAGCCTGTGAAGATCATCAAGAGTGGGGAGTTGGAAGTACCACCTGAAGGTATCCATGTGGAGCTATAAACGTACCCACGTCTTCTCTTGTCGCTCTCTTGACCTACAGATACTGATGCCGCTCAAGTCATCCTTGGTACTGCCGAATTTCAGCCTGGCCAAAAGGAGCAGCCCGATCCTGAAGAAGTAGCCGCTCCTGCTTCGGGCGATCTTTTTAGCGGCGCAGTCCCAGCTGTTGAGTCCACCACCGAAGTCGACAAAACCTCCATGGCTGGTTTGGGTCTTTTACAGAAAGGATTGTTCTTGGCTGTTATTTTTGCCTGTGTTTTGGCTTATGTTCGCATGCGAAAGTCTACTCAAGCTCAAGGTTATGAGAAGAGCTTGGCATAAGTTGTGATGGAACTAGATATAACACAATTGCTGATATTTACCGCTCCAACGATGAAGGGATGTGCAATAAGTGACCACTGTCATGCTATATGTTTGCATCTCAACGTCTTACCTTGCATTGCATGTTCAAGTGTTTTATTTGTAGAATTTTTATATTAAGCTCTAAATATAAAAGTTAGAGTTATAAGATATTGATATATAATCTACCTTTAAGCTAAAAAGCTACCCACCTATTAGACAAGACTGATATACATATATAAAGGATTCAAGATTAACTAGTGCGTTCCCGAACATCGAGGCTATATTAGCAACTAAGACCTCTATGTGGAAACTCCTCTCTCAGAGAATAGGCTAAACATTTACATCTCATTTTCTTACCTCGAATCTTCACAGTAAGACAACGTAGCAGATAACAAAAAAGATGTTTATTGTACGACTGACATAACACTTAAATACTAGCCCAACAAATAGCTCATTCTTAGTAGCAAGGCACTCCCTTTTGCAACGTATCTACCTCACCCGCGACACCAAATCCAACCCGCCTTGCTGGTCCATCCGTATTGTCACCTCCATTTCTCAAGAGCCCAAACTTCAACTTCAGTTCCGAGAGCCCTTTGTCTACACTTGCCAACGCTAGAGACTGACCTCGTGTGACAACATCCAAAGTTTTGTTTCGTGTACTGCATACAATAGCAGAGAAAGACGTGCCGTGATCCACTCCGTTCTTATAAAAAGCTCTCATGCCAATGAAAGCACTGAATATAGTGGCCGCAATAGCAATGCCATACGCCAGAAAAAGGTTTCTGCGGTTGTATGCATACACATTGTGGGTACTCATAACGTTGACTATTGCCTTGGTACCAGTAGTAGATAATATCCTATCAGCGCTGAAAAGGCTGAGGGTTAAGTTTCGAGAGAGTTCTTCAATTAGCTCTCCCATCGAAAGATCTCTAGTCAATGCCTTCTCTGCAGCTGAGATGGATGAATTGGCAAATCCGGCATTGTTAGCCTCCATAAGATCGTTGGTCTTGAGAGCTGCATAGAGTGAGGTTTGTGTAAGTCGGCTCCGCACACTGATGATGCCTGCCTCAAATCCCATCACATATCCACTCAAACAACTAGAAATAGCTTGGCCAATCGCGTAGTAGTTACCAGCCAAGCTCTTGTCAGTCCAGTTGAATTTGTACGGATGTACGATTGACTGAGTGGATCCTGTAGCGTTGAAAGTCACGTTAAAGAGCGTATCTTTCAGTGCACAAGAGTAATAGTCGTCGTTTGCCTTGACCCAAATCGACGTACTGCTGTCTGAATAGTTTGCGCCCGCAGCAACAATTCCATTACAGTAAAATTGCGCCCCGTCACTCGAATCCTCGCTTCCAACGCAGCTCTTGACGAAGTTGGTGTAAGAGTCGTTGGAATAGTTATCTCCAGAGTCATAGAGCAAGCCATCTTGTGGTGTGAAAGCGAGGAATCCCACAACTGGGCTGTCTGCCAGATAACTGCGAACCTTTTTTATTACAGTCGTCACATTGCTAGCTGCTTCGATGCATTGGAAGGATGGCCCAGAGAATTGGAGAGAGTAATATGCTGAGGATGCGATAGGAGCCATTGGAATGATGTCAAGACTAGAAGCCGTTGCAGCCAAAAGTCGGGTAAGAAACGGCGTAACGCCATTATCAACAGTGTTAAGATCCGCTCCCACGTTGCTTGCGCCGTAAGAGTAGAGTGGATCTACATTTGAAAAGTTGACTGTTGATACTGTCATCTCCTGTGGGATGGTTTGGTTTACGGATACCACAGTCAACGTAGCTGGAGTAATCACTGCTGATAGGGGCATCAACCTTCAATTAAAATAAGCAGGTAGTCAAGATTTCGGAAACCTATATGGAAATGCCACTTACCAGGTCAGCACTGCAAGTATTGTCCCGATTTTAGCATTTGAGACAAAAGACCAGCTGAAAAAAGAAGTCACATCGTTGACAGCGCTGAACATTGCATCGATTCCACTAACTTGAATGGATTTCTTCTTCATGGTCGTCCAGATATGTTGCTTATAAGCTACACCAACAGAAGCCGCCAGCAACAGCTTGGCTACAAAAGCGAAGGCCGTTCCGTAACGGATTTGCCATTCTTGGCTGTGTAGATTCCAGGAGTTGTGATCGCGTATATTGAAAGTATTGAATTCATGGATGACATCTTTTTTGTCGAGTGACTGGTAATAACAGTGATGAGAGACAGCAACTCCCGCTCCGACGATCAGAAATCCAATCAATTTAGCTGGGCCGGCCCAGCCAAATGACCATTTTACACTGTGTGGAATGGCAATTGATGATCTGAAAGAGGCCGTATCTTGTAGATAGAAATTTGTAGAAGCATCGGTCTTGAGGGGTTCAGCGATGGGAACCCTAGAGTATGTTGCGACTGGGGGCTTATGATTGGTAGAGGTAGGTATAGAAGGCATATCGAACAATAACAACACTGCGGAAGAATTTGATAAACTTCTGAGAACTCAAGAGCCTTATCGCCACAGGAATGACTTGAAGCCGCGACGTGGATATCGTGATATCAAGTTGAGAATCGTTTATAAAATGGTGATGTAGAACATCAATCATATTTAGCTCATCAACCCTCGTTTCTTGACCAGCATACCTACTTAGATAGTCAGCTCCGCCTCGTGCGCCATGATCCCACTCCGCTACACACAACTAAAGATCGCAATGTGAGTGCAGTAGTGAAGCGCATAAGTAACAGAAGAATAACCAGTAAGTGCGCTGCTAGTGGGTCTTTTACATGTCAAATTCCAGTCATAAAAGATGATATCTCACACCGCTTAGATATATCCCTCGAGACACTGAGCCTGTAGAGCCAGCCTCATTTCAGGTTCTGATGTAAGGTATCAACGAATTCGACGTGCTGTGCTCATTGAATACAACTTCTACCCACTCAACTGAGTCAAAACGTGCACCAGTTGACATGCTCCTCCTTCTCAGATACTCTATGAGTAGCCAGGCACTCAGCATATTATTTCGCCTGACGAGAGGGTTTTGCTTAACATCCTAATTAGGACTGCCGGAGGTAAGCACTAAAAAATCACGTACAACGATTATCTGAATGTCCCTGATGCCCCATGTTCATAGGCAGTCACCAAGCCTCACGAAAGCAAGATGTGCAAGCTATGTTAGCAAGCTGAACTTGGCGGGAATCTGTCTCACTCACAAGGCATTCTAAGCATTTAATCAAGCCTCTACACTTATGAGCGTTGGCAGGCAAAATGTAAAGTTCTCGTCCACGTAGAATAGTCCCTTGACCTTGAAATACTGCCAGTTTGGAGATAGTAGTGTTAGATCGGTACAATGCTAATACAATCTTCATCCGCCATGGCATGTAGAAGTGTATGATGGCATACAAAATCCGCATAAAGCAACTCAAACTTTGTTTAAAACTCAAGAGTAAAATCCTGTGATACAACCTCAAAAATCCTCACTTTTGCCGCCCTCGAGCACTCCTGGCCAACTTGGTCCACAAATCAAGCTATGCGATGGGGTCATGATTTTAGCTTGTTTCGAAGCATTCATGAACAAATACTGAACAGCGAGGGAGCAGTAAACCAACGAAGGTCGAAATATGAGATTAACCTCCGAAAAAGAAAAAGGAGACCGGAAAATGATACTCGCTCATGCAATAGAATAAGAAGTTGAACGAACCACCCTTAACCAAATGTGTTGTGAAGAATTGAGCCGTCGCTCAAAAAAGCAACCTAGGTATGGATGTTTAGTCTTGACTTCAAGCTCTCCGTGTGAAAGTTAGATTGGCGTACGACATGATGGCATACATAATCTGCTTTTAAGCTTTTGATTTCAATCACACCGGAGGCTGCACGAAAAGAATACTAAACCATAGGCTGCGTATGACTGACCAATGTAGATATCTGGATAAATGACCGCGAAGCAATTAAAATTATGGAATAAAGATGCCGAGGGACATCCATCAACTGCAATAATGTATGTACTTTTCATGTACGCTCATAGCGGCCCGAAAATAGTCCGACCCCGCCAACATCATCGCAGCCTCGTGCCTCAAAAAAAGAAATCCAAATCCAAATAACAAGAACTCAGTCCTAATCGCAAATTCCACCACAGCCTCCAACAGACCCAAACTGAACCACGCAGACCCAAAACTAGAGATCTAGCAACACGATCGATCCGACACACTATTTCTCACGAGAATGAAGGTCCTCACGCTCAATTTCCTCACCTGCGCCGTAAAGGCCTGCAAGAGCACCGCGGCATGCTTTCCTCTCCATCCCAAGGAGGCCGAACTTGTATCTGAGGATATCGAGTTGAACCCCAAACTTCTTCTGAATGTCATGTCGCGAATTGACTGGAATGCGCTGAAGACTACCGCTTCTGAGGTAAGCTTTTCTCTGTCTTGGAATATCTATTCAGGACGAGCCTGCCCGATTGCGGGCATTGCCAAGAGAGAGGAGTTGAGTCATGGATTGATCTATGGGTTTAATTGGATTACACACGCTAATTGATTGTCCGCAGCTCGGATTCAACAATCTGAAGGAATCGCCGCCTTCCGAGGAGGAAATGTTGGAGAACGACATGGCGCTGATGAAAGAGTTACATACATTGTTGCTTGAGACGCAAGTTAGCGAGGGCAAGCTTGTTTGCGGGAATTGCGGACATGAATATGCTGTGAAAGAGGGAATTGCGAATTTCTTGCTGCCTCATCACCTCGTTTGAAATCGTGGAGGAATAGTTTGGACCGCGATGAAAATAAGATAGAGTGGGAAGGATGTTTAGGAAAATAGCTTTGGGGGTTTCCAAGAGAAGGGGGCAAGAGAGTGTGATCAAGGGAGTTCAAGGCGTTGGGTGGGTTCATCAAGTGGAAGAAAGTATCACGGAATACCCATGAATATGCAGAAATAAAGACTGCAATTACACACAGATCAAGCACTCAACCGATGGGGCCATTCAAAGATGGATTCACATTGATCCTCTGGGGTGCCTTAACTCCACGCCACTATACAGATTTTGCATGCTACCCAGGTACCCCCACCCCAATATCCCGAATTCACAAGTAATAGTACACATCTCCCTCATTTGTAGCATCTTCCACGCCCTCAGTAATGTAGAAATTAACCACCACACACAATTTAACCTTGCGTAACACCACAAAGTATTGCAACAAAGGAAACACCACCGAATAAATGCACATCTTTTAAGACTTTTCCGTCCACCGCTCAAGTAAGAGATCCATATACAGAAGTGTTGAAAAGCGTTGATAAATTAACCAGAAAGTTAGGGGGTTTTTGGGAGATATGAGGATTAGTTGAGGAATCCTTTGCATGCTGCGGTGCCACATAGGCAAGGGATACGGTCAGTACTCCCGATTTCGCGTTCAAATTTGTAATCATAAGTAAGTTCCTCGTCTGATCTCATTAGTTGAAATCCTCCTTTTAGTGGAATTCGGAAGACTTACTCTGCGCGATATCTCTCAAGGCATAGATAACAATTCTCCTACTGCCTTCTGCTTTAATAATTTTTGCTGTGCAGTTAGGCATGCAACTATGGTTGATAAATCTCGCAATGCCTCCCTTCTTTGTAGCATCAATGACGGTGTTCTCGTCGATTCTGAAGAGATAAGAGCTGCCAATTCCGCTTTTCAAATATCTGATCTCTCTCAGATCCGCAACAGCTTGTCGAACCTTTTCACCAACGTATTCGATGATCATATCATTGACAGGAATGTTTTCCATGGCGTAGAGACCCCAGTTGTGAATTGCAGAACGAGCGAACTTGACTGGCTTCTTACGCTTCTTAAGTTGATTGAATCGGAGAACATCGGCATCGTTACCAAGGACTTCCTTCTGGTTGTTGAGATCTGCCACATAACGACGGTTGTTGACACGATTGGCACGAGAGTTGCCTTGAGCAGTCTGCTTCTCGGCTGCCATCTTTGCCGCTGCAAAAGCCCCAGCTGCGGCCTCCATAGCTACCTTGGCACCGTCTTTCTTTGCGCGAGCTTCACGCTCTTCACGTGCTTTTTGTACCTTGATACGATGAGGTAGGTACTTCGATTTCTCCGAGTTGAGAATTTTCTTGATGCCTTCGGTACGAGCGGATCCACTTGGATTTGGTACATAGTAGCCTTCGATAATAGTCTCGTCCTCAACAAGTCCAGCTTGGCCATCGCGATTAAGAATCTTGAGAGCCTCTTGCCTATTGACGAAAGCCTCCGAATTTTCAGACTGCTTACTAGGAACGTTTTTGAAATAAGGTTTGAGTATCTCAACATCATCTTCGTTTTCAATGAGATTGATAGCACCGTCGGTGTCCAAGACAAATCCAAAAGCCTCGTCACAGTCATCGTCGAGGGTACATTTGGCTGCTGGGGAGAATCCGTGATCATCAGTGGGCGGGGTAGAAGCAAGTCTTTCCTGTCCTTCAATCTCGAGTTCGGCTTCGGGCCTAGTTTCAATGTCGTCGTCGACATCAGCAGCAGGGGTCTCCGGTGTTTCTGACGCTTTGTGGCGAAGGTCCTCCATATAAGTGTCGGCTTGCAGCTGCTCCAACTTTTCACGCTCTTGACGCTCAAGGAACAGTTGTTTCTTGGAGAGCTTCTTCTTCTTGATTGCCGGCTTGTTGGCTTTGGCTCGACTGTTCTTTGCCATCTCCATCAACTCCGCATCAGGCGACTCGGTTTCCCTAACAACTGAAATATCCGCAACATCAAGTGCATCAGCCATAGAGTCGGACGCTTCTTCCTTAATATCTGTATCCAACTGCTTTAGACGTTTTGAGGCTGCGTTAAGGTCAACTTCGCCCTTTCTCTTCTTTGTAGGAACATCGTTTTCGACGAAGCTTGAGTCGGTCATGGAATCGTCTTCCACTCCACCCCATGATGGTTCCTTCTGGATGAGCCGTCCCTTCCTCGATCTGAAAGGGATTTCATCCTCAGAAGCTTCATCGTCGGTACTCATGCGACTGTGAGGATGTGATTCGGGCTCTTCAGTATCACGGGCGATGGAACTGCGATTCTCAGTCTCATTGTCTGAAGTATCGTCGTTCCAAACGTTGAGGCGATGCTGGAGTGGTCTAACGACGCCCTTCTTAGCAGATGCCTTGGTAAGTCCTGCGCTGTTCGTTTTCTTGCGAATGCGTGGAAGACTGCCAATATTGAGCTTTCCCTTGCCAAGAGGCCATCGCTCTGGAAAGTCGGCCCTCGAGTCTGGTGTCCTTGAAGGTGTGTCGATGAACGAATCGATATGAATTGGTGGAAGCTTGGAATTCTTGAGATCCGGGAGGTTGAGCTTCTGCCGTTGCTCTGTATGTGCATCTGATGACAAAAAGTCAGTCAAGACCGGAGCCGTAATGTTGGTCTTGATCTGTCGCATGATTTGCTCCTTCATTTGTCTGCAGATTGTATCAACAGCCTCAAGAACAGGATCAAAGTCCTTGGCACGTTGTTTCTTTTCCTCCTCGAGATCGGCTTCCTCTTCCTTTTTCCGCTGCTCTTGCTCCTCCTTGTCCCTCGCCATTCTTCTCTTCGTGTCTGGACTGGGGCTCGGTCTCCAACTAGGATTTCCACGCTCAAAGAGCTTCATACCCATATAGTAGGTGAAGAACTTCGACGCATTGCACTCTGAGTAACACCTCTCAGCAACCTGAAGACCTCTTAGGCTGCTAGGGAATATAATAAAATAGCCAGTTGTATCAAATTCGATGTCATCCGGAAAATAAGATCTCAGACGCCTTTGCAAATGAGGTATAGTTGTTGGCATGACTGGGACCTCTTCGTGTGGTATAAAAAGGAATGGCTCGTTCCGTATACGCGGCAGGACGGGTTGAATATTCGGGGGGAGATTGGTGGGTCGAGGAATCTTATGTGCCGGTCTTTTCGATATTGGAGTTTCCGTCAAAACCGGCTCTTCAGCAGGTGTTCGGGCAACTCGATCTGTTGCTGCCCGCATGTGTGCGCCTCGTGGAGGCTGAGGTATTCGCGCATTGAACCGCGAAGGGCCCTTAGGGGCTGTAGGCGGTGGCCCTGGTGTCTTGTCGACATGCGCTTTCGGTCCTGTTGGGGCGTTGATTGTCGACATGATCGAAGTTCGTGTTTGTTCCGGAGATGGTGGCCTCGCGGCCTTCACAGCCTGATCCAACATGCGCTTGCTCTTGCGGCCCCCTTGGTCGAACGAGACTTTCACAATTGACGTTCCAATCCTCTGGTTATTCCCGACCTTTACAGCTTGCTTCGCAGCCTCAACCGCTGAAACCGAGCGTATCCCGCCCCGTGGTTTCTGGTCCTTGTAACGTATCGTGCAGATACCCAGATAAGCCCCAGTAGAAGGATCGATGATATTATGTGTCTCCGCAATGTCCCCAAAGCTGGAAAAGAGAGCTGTCACGCTAGAAAATGAGCCCAGAGTGTTATAACCAGTGACTACCACCTGATTTGGCGGGCCAGGCCCAATCGATGTCGCCGGATCATAGGCATATGGTTTAAATAAATATGGAGATGTTCGAAGCTTCGCCTTGGACTTGTTCATCATCCCGCTGAGATACACTGCCTTACCCTTTGCCAGCCTGGGGTCCACTGGGAGAGCATCATCTTCCTATAGTCACTATTAGCCATAAAAACTACAGAAAGATGACGCTCCCCAGAATGTGTACATACCAATCCGCCAAACTCCTTGTAGATCGGTTTCGCTTTTCTTTTTTCTTTTGTAGGAAGGCGTGTATCGGTTTCTGGATCGTAGGTCCTGATTTCGCCCTTTATTCCAGGTTGTCGCATTGGAGGTCGGTTTATGGGGGTTGTACCCTTGGGCGTTGCAGCAGCCAACTGAGACAGTTCTTTTTCCAATATTTGATCAGAGGACCGACCGCCAACGGCGATATGCGAATCCGACTTTGACGCTGGGGGGCTTGTGGCGCGATCGGGAGGAGAAGAGTTGCTCGTCAAAGGTGTCAGACTGTTTGGGTTCCCCCAATACTGAGCAGCTGATGATGTCTGCGGAGCGCTGAAGACGGATGACACAGTACCTTCATGGGAGCTAGCTGACCCAACCCCATTAAGCACGTCGCCCCCCATAATGGAGTCGTTGTCATCCGCTGCTGCGCTCTTGTCGACGGATGAAGAGTCTGTATTTTCATTATTGCGCAGATACACAGGGGCCTTTGCGCCGCCTGGGGTAGGTTGCACCTTTGGAGAACTGCTAATCGATTTGTTCTTTTCCCTGGCTTTCGCAGCTTGCTTGGCGGCGCGAGGCGCGTTCGGGAAGAAGCCCGCGAACTGTCCCGACATGGTGACGGTAGATCGATCTACCTCAATCCCCTCTTTCTGCCACCATCACCGTAGAGAAGACTGTTATTGAGAGCAATCATGCATTGGCTGTGGTCGTCGAAGCGTAGAGTATAAGAAGGCCAGGTACGCGAACGTCGAAATCAAGGATGCCACGCGACTGAACAAAGATACTGTCGTGAAGTGTCGACAGGATCGGTTGTGAGAACTCTCTATGGCTTCGCGATAGATATAGAAACTGCTGACCGCAGTTGTAGACGTTGTGAGGGTTGTGGATGTGACGATGTGCTTATTTCGGAATGTCAGAAGGGTAGTACCTCAAGCGCGAATCGACCTCAAATGGGTTCGCTAGTTTTATCCAAGGCACGTGATAAGGCTGTCGGATCTCTTATCGGTTGCTTATCGTAGTGCAAATAAATGTGGGTGCTATGAGCTCTCAGTTCTCACATACGACTTGATGCCGGACGGAACTGTAACGCATTGGTTTTTTGAAACAACATTCGAACTGAGATCATTCACCACCTCGTCAAGTTTTAACCAAGAAATACACATGAGCCGAGTAGTTTTGCTGTAAGTGAAAAAGTAGAGTGCTGGAGGTTTCTCGATTTACTGTAACGTTGTTGGATTGCGATGACTTGATTAGTACCTTGATGTTCAGAACATTTTTCATTTTGACTATCTCATGGAGAGTTTAAGTATTGCGAGGGCTTGCAAATATTCATATTACCTGAACTGTGTTCTGATATTGAAAATGCAGCTTTTTAGTCAATAGTCGAAGTGAGCCTTCGATTAGAGATGCATAATCGCACTTGACCTTTATCAACTTGGATGCCTTTCACGACACCTTCATGCTATACACTACCCGAACCTTTGAGTATCATGGAAATTCTTAGAGAAACATAGAAGACGCTTGAGAACAGGCCAATATAAGATGTACGATATTGCATTAGGAATTGTGGTCGACACCAAGCCTACATCACGTATCACCCAACTACACAACAGACAAAACTACTCATATACACAGAATAGCTACAGAATAGATTTATATTTCTTCTTTACAACCTCCACAGCAGCCACATGTCTCTACATACATCGTGACACGTTGCTATCGCTTCAGGATCACCATAGCATACAACCACCATACGAAGAACAGTCAAACAAATAAAATGAACTTTAATCATCACGAAATTCAAAGTCAAGCACTGTAGGTCCGCATAACCCCACATCAGACTAACGAAATCGCATGACCATTATTTTGCTGGAACAGCAACAACAAGATCACATGTATATACCACGCCAGGACGATGGAAATGATTGACGCCGGTATATGTAAAACAACTCATTAAAGTTTCCTCCTTCCACTCATCTGGGCAGACACTCAACTACGCTTCAACGGCCGCCTTCCCAATATCATCATTGAATCCTCTGACGATTTGTTAGTACATCCCGATCTGATAATCAATCAACAGTTCCGAAGCACACGAGACACAGAGATGGCTCGACACTTGAAAACAGCATGACAACAGTAGAACTTGAACAGTTGTCAACGGTGTAAGCAAGAGTAATACCACCTACTTGAAAATCACGTTCCTTTGAACAATGTCCCGCGGCTGCGCACCGAGTTCCTTGAGAATGGAGAAGATGTTGCGCCAGACAATGACAGCCTGTTGGGAATAGTTGTCCTCTGTGCCGACTATCAGCTCTGCAGTGGCAGGATCAGCGGCCCATTGCGTGGAGATGAAGGCGAGTGTGCTATCCTTTGGGACGATGCTGACGTTATGGAAAAGGCCTTTGTAGGGTGGAGAGCCGGAATGGGGGTTGAAGTGCTTGGGAGTCGCCATGGTGGAGTGTGTGTGAGATCGGTCTTCAGATTTTCCCTGAGGATGTTGACAGTTTATATATTTCCTATGAGCGGGATGCTGTAGCGTCAATTTGTGCAAGCGTACTTAGGTGCTTGGCCGTCTATGGAGGCTGTGGCCTTGTGAATATTGTAAATCGGCTGGATGGCCTTTTTCGACCTGGAGGACAAAAGTTGGTCTTTCTATGTTTGGTGCTTGGCTTGGCCTCAAGATTTGACGGGAGCTGGGCATGAGCTATTTGAAACATTTCTTTCCCCGCATCCATAGAGTTGAAGATAGCCCTTTTCATACCCAAAAGCCTCTTGAAAATTGTGGTAGTATCTGACCCACATGAAGAGAAGTTCTATTGATTGCTGAAATACTAGAAGAGGGAAACGCTGGGAGAACTTACATATAGATGTATCTTACCGTCTTCATTCGGATCCATGTACTATTGCTGCACATAATGCTTGTACCTATGAAATTTCGATGATAGGGAATTGATAAACATCCACTAATGTCTTGCATTCAGGCCGACCAAACCCAGCTGTAGAACTACTGTATAAATACTTAGTTGAGAAAACGAAGGGAAAGTATCAACAGAAGATGTACATAGTACTGAAACCTACTGGTAAAGCCTATATCTTAGACGTCCGAATGATCATTGAAAGCCACCACCGGCCTATAAACATCAGACCTGACAGCTCTAGCCAATAATGTGATACGAATAGAAATGACTCTCCAGCCCATCTCTAAGCCAGTTCCAATCTGCAATAGGACAAGGAAGCAATGCTACAACATCAAGTGATTGTAGCACTACTGAACAGTCCATAGGTACTAACATCTGCAACTCTTCACAATGCGCCAGCAGAAATACAGCAATGTGACAAGCATATCAGCTCATTCATGCTTTTGCAAGGCACACAGGGCTGAAATGCGGGGTATGAATCCAAATGAATCAAATGGCAGCCAGCCAGCCAGCCAGCCACGAACATTCAGCCTCAAGAACCGTCTAGGTAGGTATGGAGAGACTGAACCACAAATGTAGGCTGGCCCAAGTGAATCGGAGTCTTGAGCGACCAAATACACATCAACAAACCTCATATGGCCACGCTAGAACAGCCAGCGAATAACTTGCACAGGATATGCAAGCACATATACGTAGTACTCGCCGACGAAGTCATCCGCAATGCTGAGTGACCAATCCTCCTTCCAACCCAAAGGCAGGACCAACGTACCACGTAGTAAGAAAAGATCCCCATCTTTTCTCCATCCCCACATCGTCGTGTGACAATCCCACTTCCCCTCATCAAGGTAGTCAGCCGCCCGCAATCCACTCCCCCACAATCTACAATCCGCAATCCACCATCTCAAACTCTCCAAGACCACAAACCTCGAAAACAAAGAGAAACCCCAACGGAAAACCAGTTTAAAAACCTCTTTTCGGAATTTCCTGGGGGTTTCTGAGGGCTTTTGACGTAGCGACGCGAAAGAACCGGGACGTCAATGTGCGGAGGTGGGGCGGCGGTGGAGCTCGGGACGGGCATTTTCGGGCGCAGGGAGAAAGATGCCGGGCAAAACTAAATGGGAGCTGCAACTTGCAGGAAAGAAGGGGTTTTCGGAGGCTTTATTCTGTGGAAGGTCGATTCTGGGGAAGAGGCTTGTTTTATGGGGGAATTATGACGATGAGATGAGATTGAGATGAGATTGATGAGATGCTGGGTAATAAGGGCGCGCAAGCCTTTCGGTCATATTTTTTGATGCCTTGTTATTGGGGCTGGCATTTATATTTGAACGTCTGAACTTGCCTACCTATGGTCTTCGAGGGTTGATTATGCAAGCTTTTATTTACATTATTGAGCTCAACCTGATTCATTTCTTCCTCGGCTTTCGAGTTGGCATTAAATCCCGTTACAACGAATTTTCGTCATTCCTGTCGTTTGATTTTCCCTAGAACTCCAGACTCCGAACTCCAAGCTCCTTGACCTCCCGCTAACCCTCATATACCATGAACCCTTCACATTCCTTCAGTTACAATTGTCCACCGTAAATGATTTGATCAGGTCGTAGCAGTGATAGAGCGTGCTCAGCGTGGCGTTCTTCTCGCAATAATAATCCGAATAATGCGTGACTTCGCAGATCAGCTTCGATCCCTCCAGACATAATATAGCACAGAACATAGGTAGATCAAACAACTTACCACTGCAGTTCCCCTCCAGCGCAATCACTTCGAAGCCTTGCTTCGGACTCACCTCGTTGCAATCCCCGACCTGTGCCCCTGCATACCAGCGGAAGGCATTCTGATTGCAATTGGTAATATTCGCACCATACGTCGGTATCGCCGTTGCGCTGGTCGTGCTGGAACTCGAAATCGCTGTCGCCGATGCCGCAACAGAAACAACACTTGAGGAGGAAGAAGCTGCTTTGTGAGCGCTCTGCTGATGAGCACGCGACTCCAGCGTGCCGACCAGGGCGCCTGTTATCGCCACAGCGACAATGGTGATGGCGAGGGTGAGCAAGAGGAAGAAGACCAGCCGCGAAACACCACATATTCTTCTCTTTGTCGGCGGACTCGACTGCTCCCCTTCCTGTGTAATTGTGCCTTCTCCGTTCGCGTTCGTCGTTGGCTCGGCATCTGGTATTGTGACGGGAATTATCCCCTGTTCCTCCTTATTCCACGACGGATGATATGCCTCCAAAGCGGCTGGCTCACTCGCATTCCACGCTGTATAATCTGGATGGTAGGCCTCGAGGTCTGAGAACCCACTCACAGCACGAGGATCTCCGTTTGGCTTGCCATCATGGTTCTGTGTCGCATCATTGATTGAGTCTTTGGTGCCTTGCCGATCACTGGTCTGGATCTGCTCGCGATTGTCGACCTCCAGTGTACTATATGGTTCTTCAGCACTCATGTTGCACGCGAACAAGACTGCAGTTTGCACTTGAGCGCATGATGGAAATCGTGAGAGTCATGTATATGAAGTCACTCGTTCCAGACACAGCCTTACAAGTAGCTGCAAATCCCACCCACACGGTGTCCCTGACTTTGGGGAATTGGGCAGCCTCATTGGTGACTTGGCGTTCAAGCAATATAAATTGACAGCGATGAGATGGCAAGAATCTTGACTGCTCCACTTATACCTGTCTTGTACTCTACCATCGCCGCGTATTTGTGAGAGCTCAGGCCGTGAAAATCACACTTGCGGATAGATTATGGGAGTGTCAAAGGTAATGGAGACAATTTTCATGCTCTCCAACAAGGAATGTTGATTTCACGCATGCCACTTTTTACCATCTTGAGAGGCATTGCCTATGTGCCAGAAGGATGCACTTGGTGTTGGCAATATACCGGGCGTTTGAAATACCTCGCCAGCTCGAGAAGCGAGCACGGGTGGGCCTTACCTAAGGATTTGGAGGAGTTGAAGAAGCACGTGATTCATGTAATACTCAAGACGACACGAGATCTAGCCAGATTCATGCACGTGAAAAGGGTGGTCTTGGCATAGCATAATCTCAGAAGATGAAAATTGAGAAGTGAATTTGCATGGTCTCGTCGAAGCAGTAAGGAGTCGATGCTGATGTCGAGCTGCACCTTTTGGGATGGGTAGTGGGGCAATTTGCTGACAGGGGCTAGAGCTGACTCACAGACAGGAATTTTCAGAACGGCCAAATAAGCCCAAAGAGGGAAGATAGGCCATATGATGGAGGAATATATGTATGTAAGCATTATGTGCAAGATGCTGTCAACTCAACACAAGCTGCTTATCTCTCAACAAGCAATCGACGACACATTCAAATCATTAGTCTCGAGCTCGAATAGCTTGCGTACCCCATAAATAAAGTAATAAATAAGGTAAAATAAACGAGTGTGCAGTTGTGAGTGCGTAAACAGTGATTCTCCAGGTCCAGTCTCTCTGTCTTGGCCCTGCGCTGCCGTGTAGCCGTTATGGTTTGTAAGCCTGGTCTTTGTCGACTGTCAAGAATTTCACCTTCTCGCCATCGATGGTGGAGTTTGATACTCTCTCTGGCTTTTTCTTCATGTGTTTCGTTTGTGGATATGAATGTGTGCGCACTAATGCTACGACTACGTTTTCAGATTCGATGCAGTAATAGTCTGCCGACGGCGGTTGCCAGCGTCCTGTTGAAAGTAACGGATGGAGAGGAGATGAGCTGTAGGAATACCTTGGTGTGCCGGCGTGGGAAGGTTGTCGGGATAGCTGGCTTAATCACGGGCAAGCTTGACAGAAGAGCTCGTCTTTTGTACTGTATGTAAGTAGTAGCTTGGTATCTATCAACCTCTTCCTCCTGCGAGTTGGTAAGGCAGTCTTGACGATCTGATCAGTTGTGGTTCGAGGGTCCATATCAACAGCCATCCATACCGCTTTCGACTTCTCCTTCTCCTTCTTCGGTGATACTTGAAACATTTGGATATGTCGACAAAGATCGGTAGTTGCTATGGTTGACGGCAAGGAGTATCGAAATGGTATCGAATACTTACTTGTATAGGTTCAATATGATCCTGCGCCTGCATATGCACAGATACGGAGTACCTACCTACATACAGTACATGCATACATGCAACGTCGTTCGTATAGACGGTTGTATGTACAATTACAAGTACAAGTACAACAATCTCATGATCTTATGCCTCGTCCGCCCGTCAGCCCGTCAAGCCTCCAAAAAAAGCCTCTTCTGCAATATTTCATGCGCACTCGGTGGCAGGTTGACCGAGGAACACGCGTTAGAATGCATGACAACTCGTCGTACTTGTATGAATAAAAGCAAAGAATGGCTGCGCTGCTGTTGCTGTTGCTGTTGCTGTGCGTGTTGTCTCTGATCGGCAAAACTCCTACTTAATGCCCAGACGGAAAATCAACATCAAGCCTTTGCAACGCGTGCCAATTCAGCCAAGCATTCTGCACCCCACGCCCAGAGAATGTGTCAGAAGTATGCGTGACGCACGCACTTTTGTTTGTGTGAACTTCACGCCTCCGTATCTGCGAACATATTCCTATTCGTACTCATATTCGTACTCATATTCATACTTCCAACTCACATCAAAGTACATGTACATATATGCATGTCAATTACTTCACATCTACACCACATGGGGCATGATGTTCCTTCTCGGCCAAAGATCTACCAGAGTTACATGTCGGCAAATGTGCATCCATGGTACCCAGGTAGGAACTTCAGGCATTTACCTAGCCGGCTGGAATATCCCCCGTGCGCTTGAGCCTTTGCTTCTGCTCGGTGTTCTCCAGGGTGGATCCAAATAACCAAGTCATAGTCCACCAGTTCATCCAACCACTCACATCGACGCCAAAAACAACAAATCTATAGAGGCGACACCATCTCTCAATCTGTGTACTGTACGCATGTACATACCTCGACTCTCTCACCCATGTTGCTATTCGAACCCCAATCTCAATCAATACCCCGTAGCTAAGCTACCTAGCTGACTGGCAGGACAGGCCATGGTAGAAATTCGGCACTGCGAATCGCTGCTGTGCCAGCCATCATCATCATAGTGGGGCCAAGAATACGTCCCTCTTCCCAGCAAGAAGCCATCAAGAAGGACTAGGGACAGAGAAATTACCTCGGTCTCAGGAGACTAACTTGTAGTTCCATTTCCTGAAAGGACCAACCTTTGCTCCAAGCAGTTAGTTATCAGGGCACAACGAAGCGTGGTAGGTGTGTGATTGGACGGACTTTGATTGATTTGAACGATCTTGCTGGAAGAGTGAGAGAAAGAAAACGTCGACAACATTTACCCACCGATCAACGATATCCTTGCAATCTCGAGCAGCTTGGGGAATGTGGGGTCAAAATCAAAGACTGCTTGAGCTTGCCGGAAACGGTATGTGTTCAAACCCCGAGTTCCAACAATGACACGATGGACAGAGGTCCTTGATCCCCGACGGTCGGCGGCTACCGTCCGTCAACTACTATGTAATGCCTCTTCTCCTCGTCTTCTTCCTGCTTTCTCTTGCCTCATGATCATCAGTATCTGAAAATCTACTCCTGTCATTTTTCTCAGCGTTTTGGTAGCTGCTTGTTCTATTTCACACCATCCTAACTACAACCCCTACGTGAAATGGGTTTCCGAGGAAACGCTCTTTCTGTTGCGCAGCTGGCGTTTGTTGTAGCTCCTGCATTCATACTATTTGGTTATAACCAAGCTGGTATTGGAGGTCTATTGACTGTAAGTCCTCTGATCCTGTTGACTTGGAGGTTGACTGACCATTTTAGGTTGAGGACTGGACGAAAACTTTCCCAGCAATCGACACCCTACACACCACTGGCGCAGAGAAAAGCCACAATGCTACTATCCAGGGTGTCGTAGTTGCGACTTTTGTCATGGGAGCTTTAGTTGGTGCTCTCTCTTGCATGTTCACCGGCGATAGATACGGACGCAGGAAGAACATATTTGCTGGTGCTGTTCTGAGTTTCATCGGTGAGGCTTTGTGCTGTACATCATTTGCACTTCCACAGTTCGTTGTTGGACGCACTATCATTGGCTTTGGCATCGGTATACTCAGTGCAACTGTTCCAGTCTGGCAGTCGGAATGCAGTTCTGCTGCCCACCGTGGAAAGCATGTTGTTTTGGATGGTCTCTTCATGAGTTTCGGATACACACTTGAGTCTTGGATCAACCTCGGCTTCTTCCAGATCAAGTCCGGTTCCGTATCATGGCGTCTGCCTCTTGCCCTCCCCACTCTTGTCTCGTTGGCACTTGGGGCAGCAATCTTCTTTATGCCCGAATCGCCGCGCTGGCTTGTTCGTGTCGGCAAAGTTGAAGAAGCGCGCTCGAACCTCTCCGCGCTCAAGGATCTCCCTCTTGATCACCCAGACATTACCGATGAAATCGGGGGCATTCAGACTGCGCTCGAGGATACTTCCCTCAAGAAGGCCAGCATTAAGGATATGTTCACTATGGGACCCGAGAAACTCTTCTACCGTTTCTGCCTGTGTATCTTGTTACAATTCTACCAGCAGATGTCCGGTAGCAACCTTATTTCCGTCTACGCGCCTATCATTTTTCAGCAGAAGCTGGGCCTGAACAGCGAGATCTCCAGAATCTTGAGCGGAGGCACTCTCACTTGGAAGTTCCTGTCGGCTTTCGTGGCTTTCTTCACCATCGATCGCTACGGACGACGTGCGCTGTTCATATTCAGCGGTTTCGGTATGGGAAGCTGTATGTTGGCCTTAGCTGTCTCCACTTCGTTTCCCAACACCAACAAGGCAGCTGGTGTCGCAAGCGTTTTCTTTGTTTTCTTCTACAACTTCTTTGTGCCCATTGGATTCCTTGGCGCAAACTTCCTATACTGCGCAGAAGTTGCCCCGTTGAAGCTCAGAGTCAGCATGGCCGCTATTTCCACAGCAAACCATTGGCTGTGGAATATGGTTGTTGTGTTGATAACTCCTGTTGCAATTGCAAACATTGGTTCCAAATACTTCATCCTCTTCTGCGTCATATCTTTCTGTATCCCGCTCACTGTATTTCTCTTCTACCCCGAGACCATGGGCCAGTCGCTCGAACAGATCGATGCTTGCTTCAGAGACAATAGGACATTCTGGGGTGTCGTGAGGAGCAGTCAGATGATTAGCAAGGGCGATGTTGCGGGTCTGCAGGCCGAGAAGCCTGAGTTGAAGGAGGTTGAAAGACTGAGCCAGAGTGATCTAGGAGACAAGGACGTTGCGGACAGCGTTGCTGAGGAGAAGATATAAATGATTAAATGAGGAGTTTGGAGTTTGGGTTATGGTTATGAGCATTATGACTGGTAGAAATGAAGAATTATTTGACTTATCTGTTGCTGCTGCTATGGACTACGTGTATATGTGATGTTTGATGGGATGAAAGGTATGATAGTTGATAGTCGAAATCGGGATTTGTATAAACTCAATGTGATGCCAACACAAATAGAAACGTAAATGTAGTAATGATAGATTTGCTTATGGAGACTTGCCGAAGGCCGGTGGTCGTGTTCGAGAGGTGTTCACTGAAAGAGTGAGGTACTTTTGAGGTTTGTGGTATAAGATTTGTCATATGAGAAGTGAGTGGTTTGGTTTGTAGAGTTCGCAGTATGTTCGGCGGTTTCGCAGTAGAAGTTCGTCTATTTATACATTCGAGCAACTTTTCGTTATGGAGGTTCCTTACGTGGATTTTGTAGTTTGCGGCTCATGTATGAGTGGCTGCCGTGTGACTCAGTGGTTGTCATAATGAATGTTCGAGACTTAGCAGTGCTCCTGCATCAGTTTGTAATCCAGAGTGGAATGATTGTAGCAATGAGAGATAGGTTGAAAGAAGTATGAAGAGATATAGAGTCGAGGAAGTCTTTGAGATGACAGCGTGTGGAGTTTGCTTGTGAGTGTGGGAATTCTAATGTCTTGTATTACCTCTACTTGAACATTCTGGATAACATGAAAGCTCCAGAGCTGCTTAATTGACTCGAATACCTTGAAATTCTCAAGGTCCTTGAATCATGGAGGTCACTTGAGCGTCTTAGTTTCACTAAACTATTAAGCCTACTTAAGTCAAGAGGTTCGAATCAGGTCACTTGAAAGCTCAAGTGAGTCGAATCACTTAAAACATCTGAATAACTCAACATCGACACCGTCTTCGCAGGAACAAACTGACATAATTTAGAGCTGTTCAGAATCACTTTGTACATCTACTCGCTCCCTAGTTGGCTTTCACGTATTTCAGTAAGCTGCACATCTCAAGATGAAATAGCTACATCTTTGCATTCATGAAAATGGCCTTATGCTTTCTCATATCTAAAATCCAACGGGTTTCAAACAAATCTTGACTACCTAGGCATCAACCTTCACGCGGAATACTTTTCAACCTTCTTCATCAACTTGACAAAGGTATCGTCTCCATACAATCCCTTCAACTTCTCGTATTTCTCTGGCGACGCCCTCAGAATCCACATCATGTTACCTGCATCCCAGAAATCCAAGTACGTTGCTGTCAAGGCAGTCGAAATTAGTCTTCGGGTCTCTCGACAAGGATTACTAACAGCAAAGAAAGAGTCATCTGAGAAACATACGTTCCCCTGTCCCATCGTCCTCCTTCATCCTATCTCTCAGCGCTTCCCAATGCACCCGAAGGCCCTGCAATACAGCCGCCTCACCTCCGCCCCTGACCTCAGTCACATCCTTCAGCGCACAACCAGCGGCCGCCTCTCTAGATGCTATGAAAAACTCTTTCGAGCCATTTGTTGGATGCAGCGCATTCTCGTAGATATCGTTGAGTATCCACCACCGAATCCATCTTGTCAGTGGTCCCCTCTGCCTCTCATACTCCCTAATCTTATCCAAATCCTTCAGCGTCTTGAATCCACTCTGCGCTGGGAACCTCTCTTCCAGCAGCTCAGCAATCGGCGTTGAGTCGTTTAATGCTTTGTACTCAGCCCCGAGAACCTCGATTATTGGCACCGTCTCTTCTAGCCCAGTCATATCACCCAATAACTTCTCGCATGTCGGTTTGATATTTGGGTAGGAGAGTTGTACTGTTGCATATGGTATACCTTTGTAATTGAGCGTGAATCGAGTGTTCCAGCATGCTGGTGACCATGGCTTGGGACCAGACAAATCATAGAAACGGACTAATGGCTCCTGAGAAATCATTATGGATTCAGATGGATAAGTTGTATGACTCGAAGAATTAAAGGAACCTAGGTTGTGTTTATGGAGTGGAATTGAGAGTTTGGTTGTTGTCTAGGATATGTTATGGCCCCCACAACCCCACCTTGGCGGCAAAAATCTCCGATCTGTCCGAGGCTGTCATACGAAACTTTGAAAGGTTGTATGAACATCACTTGGTATATGATCGCGCAATAGTCACTGTTTAGAGGCTCTTAAAATTGGATCTAAAGTATATTTGTAAATGGTCTATAATGGTATCAAAACCCAGACAGCGTAAACCCCTAACTTAAGCAGTTGGGTGCCAAGCAATACCAGTGCAATCACCAATATCAGCGAACAAAGTCTTCTTATCAGAACCGTCTACATTTGCCGAGTAGACGCCGCCCAAAAGATCACAGTAGTACATCTTGCCCGCCTCCTCATCAATCGCCAAGCCGATAGTCTCATGCGCCTTTCTCGTAAGGATCTTCTTCTCAATATTGAGCTTGCCGGCCGCATCCTTAACGACGTCAACCTTCGCGCAGTTGACGGTGTTACCGCTCGGTGGGTCGCCACGATCAGTCCAGTACAGGATCTGCTTCGCAACATCGATATGCAGATCAATAGGTTCAGGCTGGTTATCCAGAAGAAGTTCGATATCGGTACGCTGATGTGACTGCTCGCCTGCCTTCTTCTCAGTTGGCGCTCTGAAGATACGCCCAACACCGCCCTTGGATGGCCCCTTCTGCGTCCAATACATCATGCCAGCCTGTGAGTCAACCGTGATGCCAACGCACCAGTTGCGTTTGTCGGCGCGGTCCTCATCGGTAAAGCCAGTTTGTACGAGGATCTCGATATCGGAGCCGTCGAAGTTGCAACGCATGACCTTCATGCCCTCTCGGTCACACCAGTAAAGTTTGGGGCGGCCGTTCGCAGGCCGCGCGATTGTCAGTTGCTTGGCCGTGTGAACACCCGAGCCGCGAGGGACAATGTCGACTATATTTGAGCCGTCCAAGTCGCAGCGTTGAATAGATCCGTCGGTTGGGTTGCTCATTGAAGCGCCCATATTCGTCCAGTATACATGGCTATTTTCTTCGTCAATGATGATACCGTCTGGAAGGTATTTCATTCCCGTCACCAGCTCCTGGAGATCGGAGCCGTCGACATTGCACCGAAGGATACGGCCTGATTGTTCAGGGTAGGCACTGAGGTCTGGATCGAGGATGTATAGTTGGCCAGACATTTTGAAGGACGGTGATATTGGAGTTCAACTAGTGGCAGTAAGGGAACAGCAATCTTGAACACAAAATTCGAAAAAAAAAATATAAGAAACGGGAGACAGGATGAATGTGACGATGTACTTGGCCTTTATTAATCACTATCGGCACTCGGAGCATGTTTGATATATCTGGATCTTGCCACGAGAAGGGCCGGCACAGCCGGGATAGTTCTCTGGAAACTACCTGTGTGTGAAGTTCGGAGTAACTTCGTGGACGACAAAAGGCGGCATCGGATCGCAGGTGCTAGGAGATCGCTCATATCACCCCTGAGCCGACCGAGAAATGGCATTATCGAACGACGGATCACCGGCACTCGGTGTCTCAAGCTCTGGATGACGATGTGCACTAAGTGTGTAGACAGGTACATACACGCCGCTTCGGTACGGGATAGCCTTCCGGTATCGCCCCGAATTCAAGGGTGCTGGAGTGCGCATAGCTTCACACATACGCCTCTGAGGGCATAAAATCAAGTGAAATACATATGCTCCTCCCCTATCTGAAGCCTGCATTTCAGGGAATTCGAAATGTTTCTACACCTTCAACAACGGCAACTTTTGGTATTCGCCTATGAATCCCGATCAGCTAACGAAGTAGCGTGACACGGTCAATCCCCAAGCAAAATGTCGCCGCCTACCTATGTGAATAAATGCAAAACCGAATGTCGTCGTCACGGGCCAAATGGGCGGGTCTTGTTCGACATCTCTATTTATGCGTTGCCTGGATATCGAGAGAGATTTCGTCCAGATGTTGGGACATTCGTGCGCTGGGGACGACTCGGAGATATTTCGGAGACCTCACACGAAGCATCTAGGCCTCGGTTGAGCTGTACTTGTAAGGAGTACACACTTAGTATCCGAAGAGTGGAAGACATGTTCCTTGATCTCCCGGATTCGGGAGAGCTGGTCACTCCATTATTCCATGCGTTGCCCCATGGTGACCGATAGTTGATCCTCCATACTGGGGATGTCTCTTCTAGAGATCTTCGAAGTAGGAGACCGGTTCCATCGTCACTGTGCATATCAAATGAGACGAAACCCGTCATGTTGTCCTCGCATTATTCATGTTTGATAAAATCGATGGCATTTGGTATCTTGAAGTCGTAATGAGATCATAAAAATAAGAAAGAAAAAGGTTGAAACAAATCTATCCCATGCGGCTGTCATTGTTCGCACCGTTGAAAGCAATTACCACGTGATTTCAAGCCTCGTGCCAAGCATTGCCTACAAGGTGACAAAGTTTATCCGATGTCCATCACATCCTCTCCTCTACAAGCTCCTGTCCTTCTTTGATTTTAAGATGCCAGTAATGATCAGATCACGCTCAGCAATGAGTTGTTCGGCGTCGCGTCCACCAATGGCAGCATTTGTTTGCTCAACCCACATGGCCTTCGTCTCGTCATTGACTACTGGGTCTTCCTTCGCGTACCAAGACAGTGCTGGACCCAAGAGGTGATCTGCGAAGTGTGCTGCTCCACCAGTACCACCTCCCAAGGAGAGGATGGTGTCTGGACCCATGGCTCCCCAGCGAAGTCCTGGACCGTATTCCATGGCAGTTTCGATTTCGGAAATGCTGGCAATGTCGTTGTTCATGAGATGGAAGATCTCACGCATGAGTGCTGACTGCAGTCTGTTGGCGATGTGGCCGGCGACCTCACGCTTCACCATAATCGGCTTCTTTCCGATCAGTTTATAGAACTCCATAGCTGTTTGCTTGGTGGCTTCCGAGGTCTTCGCTCCACCAACAATCTCGACAAGAGGAATGAAATGAGGTGGGTTGAATGGATGTCCAATGCACAAGCGCCCCGGAAACTTGAGGTCGGTCTCCTGCATCGATGAGCATGTGAGACCAGATGAGGAGGATGCAATGATAGCATGCTCTGGGACAATCGATTCAATGTTCTTCAAGAGAGCGTGCTTGATATCGAGACGCTCTGGACCGTTCTCTTGAATGAAATCGACATCTACAAAGGCAATCTTCATGTCTGTAGAAAAGGTGAATTTCTCGGGAGAAGCACCTTCAACGACGAGGCCAAGATTCTGGAGGAGAGGCCATGCCTTCTGGACGTATGAAAGAACGAAGTCGCCGCCTGTTGGCTGCACATCGACAACTGTGACGGTAAGACCTCTTGCAACAAACAGAGCAGTCCAAGAGGCACCGATGACACCAGCCCCGAGAACACCAATCTTTTGGATTGAAGCCATTGCGAATTTTTGAATAATAATGTTGGAAGAAATTGGACGTTCAAGAAATTTGAAAACGAGGAGATAAAGCAGAAGGATATGGACTTTATGAAAGGGGACAGCTCGTAGGTGCATTGACACCTTATATCAGCCTCACATTGCGCATGAGGTAGTTCTTCAACATCACGAAACCTCGGAACCCGGGCCGGCGTTGTCAAGATCTTGAAAGAAAAAAATCCGGTGATGTTCTCCGTACGGTCTCCGTGGTGGAACAGGCATTGAGAGAATAGCCAGTAAGTGGCCATAGCACTCGTGCCAGTTACTCGTTGTACTCCCGCGTCTTAGCTCCTGAAATACGGCCGTAAATACTTCTGGCACAGTATGACCTTTCACCTACTTGATGATCCATTCATATCACCTCCGAAAAACGTCCATAGTCTAAGTTTGTACATATGAGATCTCGAAACAATCTATTTGCAAGGTTGAGAGGATTTCATTGTCACCATGGCCTCTCACGCCCCATTTGAGAACCCGGCTTTCCGCGATTGAAACAAGTATCCTGGGATGGTCGAAGTCAAATTATGATGTATATATAAGTGAAGTTGTTCTGCTTATCCGGCATCATTCACGCTCACGATATCCGTTTCCAGCTCACTGTCTTTTGAGAATTGTTTTTACGTCTTTCATCATTTTCGGACACTTATACATATCACAGGTAGGTAATCATTGCGCTGCTTTCAATCAATCATAAGTTAACAGTCTGCAATACAGCATGTCTCACCAAACTACTGAAGGCTTCTATGGCCCAGGCTCGCATGTTGACAACGAGTTCATTCCACTCCCACAGGATGTTAAGCGTATCTTGAAGATCATGCTCTCTCAGACTAACGACCACCGTATCTCTGATGAGCAAGTCGAGGCTATCAAGTTCACTGGTGGCGCCGATGCAATTATCCCCGGTCCAATCAAGTCACAGGCCTGTGTCGCTGCTCTCTTCGCAATGGTTGGTCTCTTTGCTGCAGACATCTCCAAGCAGCGTTATGGAATCGACAATAAGGTTACTGTTGACACCGAGCACGCCGGACTCTTCCTCGCCATTCCAGCTATGGTCACTGTCAATGACGAGAGCGTCCCAGCTCTTTTCAAGAACGGCAAGCTCAAGACTTTGCTCCCATCTTTTCAACAGGGATGGTACGACACCCCTCTTCTTTACAAGACCACCTCCATCTACCAGACCAAGGACCCAGAAGTCTGGTTCCAGCTTCACGGTTCCCTGAATGCTAGAGAGGTGATGCGTGATCTCGGCGTCGACCCAGAGGAGCCAATCAAGACTGTTCCAGATGCATATGCACGTCTCCAACAGGAAGTTCACAAGTACACTGGTGAGCAGCTCGAGTTCCGCGCTGTCTCTGCTGGCCAATGCGGTTCTATGTGCTACACTCCTGCTCGATGGAACAAGACACACATGGGTAAGACTCTTGCACGACACCCACTTGTCAACGTCAAGCCAGTCCTCATGAGTGAGACTGCCCCTGTCCCATGGCCAGTCGCCACAGCCGACAAGCGCCCTCTCGCCGGCATCAAGGTCGTCGAGCTTACCCGTGTCATCGCCGGTCCAACCATCGGTATGATCCTCAGTGCTCTTGGAGCCGACGTCATCCGTATCAACGCTGCCAAGCTCATCGACATCGACGTTATGCAACTGACCCTCAACGCCGGCAAGACTTGTATTGCCCTCGATCTCGACATCCCAGAAGAGAAGGCCAAGGTCGAGGAGCTCATCGCCGATGCTGATGTCTTTGTTCAGGGCTTCCGTCTTCAGTCCATGGCCCGCAGAGGTCTCGGTCTCGACCAGCTCGCCGCTAAGGCCAAGGCCCGTGGAAGAGGTATCATTTACGTCGACGAGAACTGCTACGGTCCTGACGGCGCCTACTCAGAGCGTCCAGGCTGGCAACAAATTGCCGATGCCGCCACCGGAGCTTCCCACGTCACTGGCCGTTCCCTCCGCCGCCCAAACAACGAGGCTGTCCTCCCACCCCTTCCAATTTCCGATCTCTCCACCGGTGTCAACGGTGCCGTCGAGGTCCTCAAGGCTCTTCGCGATCGTGCTCTATACGGTGGCTCCTACAACGCCATCACTGCTCTTGCTGGTTACAACATGTTTACGCTCAAGCAGGATGTTGGCCTCTACTCACAGGAGGTTGTTGACCGCATTGCTAGCAAGTTCCAGTGGGGCCCGATGACTGCCCAGGGCCACGTCTTCGATCTCCTTTTCACTGTCACTGACGCCTGGGAGGCTAACAAGAAGGAGGTCATGAACACTAAGGACACAAAGTACTACTCTACCTGGGAAAACTCTCCTTTTGGAAAGTTGTCTTTGCTTAACCTTCCTCTCACCCTTGACCAGAACTCCCTCAAGTGGACTTCTCCTTCTGTTCCCTATTGCCACACTCCGGCTGCTAAGGTCAACTTCCAGCACTTAGCTTAAATGGATTGTTTTTGTTTTAACGCTTTATGCATCAGCATGGGAGAGATTTGCATATACCAACGGAGTTAGCGAATTATATTTTTTGTAACTTTAAATGAACTACCCATATGAGATTGATCATATCTCTCTGCCTCTCTGCCTCTCTGTCCGTGTGCATGTGTGTGGCTTTTGTGTTCATTTGTAATGAGTGGCGAAAATTGCAGGTGGCTCGTTTGAGTTTGATATTCTTCTAAAGTTGGTCTACCTTGAATGCGACAACTGCGACAACTCTGATGCAATACTTGTTTCTGGGGTCGTGTTCTTACACATCAATTGGCCGGCCTTCCCTTCAAAGATGCTTACAGCCTTGGTTCTATCTAGCTTCATAGTTGGAGTTTGGTACCAAAAGTCAATGATTCCAACAGCTTCTCCTCTTAAGCATTGTTTTGACCCATCGATAAATGCAGGATTAATTTGGAGCAGCAATATGACACTCAAAACATCATCGCTTTTTCTTCAATCGACAATACAATCTCAAGAGCTGTATTGCAACCATCAACTCGCTTTAACTGACTATTAAATCTCGGATGAAATAAGACTTATTTAATGATCCTGAAAACTTTCCTTTTTAGATAGTAAACCAGCCTTCTGTTTGTTCCTGATTTTTTGCCCAGTTGTTTCACAAAGTCGACAGTGGTGCTTCTACAAGGTATCTTGCATCAACAAATGCTCTTCAATTTTTATATCTTTACGCTCGTTGAAAGTAACCTCCCTATGTTATGGCAGCCTCTGCTATAAACATCGAGCTATATGCTTGTATTGGCTCTTCAACTGCAGGTGGTGAACAGGAATTTCATAATCTATGTGTCTTCAGATCTCTCAATGCAAAATTGACCAACATTGTATTCAATATCTTTTCAACGCATTAAAATCCTCCTCATATAAACGGCTACTGAGATCTTTGGGGACTATTGCAAAATTACCGCAGACGCTATCATATGATCTCATATGGTGAGTCTTGCTACTGTGTGACCAACTTTCCTATACGTTTCACGACCTTTGAGTAACACTCAATCCAACACCATTAATTCTGCCTCGCTATGATTCGTGCTTAACAGACATCCGCAGTCTATTATGCGGTCAGCTGTCAGTGCAGCCTGGTTATAGGAGTTAGCGCGAGAGCATAAAGTTGAAATGCACGTTGCCAATCATAAGGCTGAACGATTGGTGGGACTTGTGGGGTACAAGCCAGATCAATTGGATCAAAAGCGCTTATATGTGCTTGCAGATCATAAACGGCTGTAACTAGCTGCGAGTGTTATTGCAGACAAGGCTGAGTTGGGGTATTTTTGGAATATGGGGGGACAAGGTAGAGCTTTGAATGAACATATAGATCTCTATTTGCGAGTTATTGTTGCAATAACGTTAGTTTGTTGAAGACAATATAATTTTGTAATATTTGGACATAATGGTTCAAGCGTGCAAAATAACTTCCAAAGAACGACTTGTACAAGCACCTACCGTCAAAGAGCAATCCAATATTCCTTATAAGGCGCGAATCAAGCCTTTTGTCACACCTTTGTCTTTACCTGCAACATTTACAATCATGAATTCAGCCAATAGGGATGACATATGTCGACAACCAGAGGACCAGCGCAATGAAGACAAGGGATGCAAATTCTTTGTGATACAGGTACAAGAGTCTCGAAGCGATCAATTGACAGAGTCAAAGATTGGAAAACTCCACTGCATGAACGTCACATATCTTAAAGCTAGAATTCTAGTCCACTACAAGATCCTATTTGTGGAAGGTGAAGATCAAGAGAAGTTCAAGAGCTGTAAGCAGCCTTTCTAGTTCTCAAACTACAAACTCACATATATAGTGTGCACTATATCCCAATGGAATAAGCTTACAAAGGACTTAGCTGCTATCTAGCACATTACTCATAATTCCCAGCCAAAGCAATCGAGAACTACCGCTACTAGGCAGGCTCTTTAGTCGACTTTACAGATAACCTAGGGAGTTCAAGTCTTGTGCACCAATTACTCTCCATGGAGCTCGATAAGTCACCAGAGAGTCTGACCACGCCTCTCGCTATTGATGCGCCAGTAAACTTTGAGTTCCGTTGTAAAACAATGGAGGACAAAAGCATCAGGGAGGCAAAGGAAATTGATGAGCGAGTGCAAGAGCGAAGGCATAAGAGGCGTGAGAGGTTGAGAGAGGCCGTGCTGGTCGGCGGCGCTCTGATTACTCCAATGCTTATTATAACGCTGCACAAAACGCTCTTCACGACTTTGCTGACGGCAGGTTTGGCTATTCTGGTTGTGGGCGTGGCGTTGGCACTGTTGTGGGAGGTGAGTTTCTCAAGTGATAACCCTATTTACGAAGATGGAGTGGCTTCTTGCTCTTCTTGCATTTCTGGATTCTGCAGTTGCCCTGCTTCATAGAACTCACACTGATGGTCTGTTCTAGAAAGCAAAACCGCAAGAGGTTATTGGTGCTACTGCAGCTTATACGGCTGTGTTGGTTGTTATGGTTGGCGCCGGAGGTATAGATTAGGCATGGAAACTTGATGTGGCAGAAATATAGACTGGTCTTAGATGACAAGGTGGTTTTTTCTATTCTGATTCTGTGTATAGAGCATATGTAATCATCATTAGCCCACCTTTATATGGCTTTCAGTCGTGGATGGGCTCAACAGCTGGTGTTTCCAACATGTTCACACCTAAAAGATCATGACACAATATGTCAATGTAGGAACACATTACCTTTATATATCGATTGAGTACTATATAAGTAAAACAGAAATCTCTCAGAAAGAACAGAACAAAATTACAAGAAGGATCTAGATATAATGGCTACCATTTCCACGTATATTAGGAAAGTCCAAAGGTTGATATTGGTCAAGTTCTCTTTTGTTCAGGAGAAAATCTTGGATAGAAGACACAGGGTTGCATCCGATGCTAACATGTTTAGCCAAAAGATTATTGTAGCTTGGCTGATAGCGTAGAATGGTCAGAAGACCTACAATCATCAGCATGAACAGAAAAATCAGAAGGCAGTAGAGTGTACAGTGTTCTGCACCCAAATTGAGTGAACATTGCACATCAACCTAACAAGCAGGTTATGCATACAACATCACAGACTCTGAACAGGAGCATGATGTTGCTATGCTATTCTCAGTTGACTCAAGTACATCATCCACAATGATACAGACTTGACTGCCCCCATCATCCATGCAGCCCAGAAACCGCAAGTGGTGTTCTATAGACCATCACAGTTATCTCAGATACTCTCAAAGCGAGCCGTGGAAATAATGTGTATCATTTTCCAGCAACTTTGTAATTCTCTTCCAAAAATTTCGCATATCTCGAGCCAAGAGAAAGCCGATTTATAACTCCATTCAAAAGCTTGCTGCGGGCTACGAAACAAGGAGGATGCTCAGAATACCATAACGGAACGCATGAGAAATTGAAGACGAAGGAAACATATCAACAGTTTCCCCTTCTGAACATGTCTCCTGTGGCTTGTGAGCTTTCCTTGGTGCAGGAATACAAGGAATCCAACAAGCTTGCATCCGTCCTCAAGAGGTCATCTCCATCGACCTCGTAAGACGCGTAGCATCGATTTAGATATGATGGATATTGACGTTCGAAAAGTTGGACGGGGAAAAACCAGGTCGCCGTGCATGTTCGAGTGAGCATATCAACTCATAAGGCGATGTTCGAGGCGACGTGATGAGACGTGCTGTATTCGCAGCAGAAGAGCAAGAGCAGCAATGCAATAGGAACAAAACATGTCCTCGGTCAAGACAGAACGGATCGATTGACGACTTCTAGCTGCCCAAGAAAGCAACAGACAAAACAGGCCAAAGAGCAGGAGAGATTCAAACAAGATCAAAGTTCCAGAACATCTCCCCACGATATCGCCTTCGTCCTCATCCTCATCCTCATTCCCCACCATCACCACCCCACATCCTCCCCCCACCCCAAACCTCTCCAACACACAGCACCTCTATGCCCACGCCCACCGCCAAGGCAAGCCAACCCTCCAGAAGGGCAAATCTCGGCGCGCGATGCCATTCCCTCTAGCCAGGGGGGTGTGGTGACAGCGACGGCGCACAAACCAGCACCCCAGTCCAGCCGCAGGAGTCGCCGCATCACGTGATGTCGCGAGCGAGGCATCGGCAATTCAACAGTTCCCAATGTCCAGGTCCAGGGCGCTACGCAGCTTCTCCACACCGCTACTCCATGGGCAGCAGGGCCGACTCCAGACAGAGAGTACGGGGGCGGAGACGCAGTCGCTGGGGTGTGGGGCAGCGACTGCGACTGTAGCAGCAATGTGCGGAGCGGAATGGTGCGCAGCTGGCAGCGCAGAGCTGGAGATTCGTCGGGGCTATTACGGGGCTCTGGGGATTAGATTATTGGGGATGATGGGGAGTCGGGGAGCTTGAGGGGGGATGGTGCGAATGTGTGCATTCTACTCCAGACGCCGTCCGGAGTAAGTGCGAAGTGGAGACGGGGAGGAGGAGGAGGAGGGATTGCAAGCGCGATGCTAACGACATGGTACTGCACTGTAAGGGGAGAGAATGGATGGAGGTATGTACGAGTCTTGCTCATTGGGCCTGTCTGTTTGTTTGTTTCTCGCACGCTCGCCAGTCGGCAATGCAGTCTCATTCGAGGCCTTCGAAGGAAGCGGTTAGTGTCGCGATGGGGCTCGGCGTCATTTTGCATCTCATTTCACTCTCGTCGCATTTCATTTCAAGTCATTTCCTTCATTACGATCCATTGTTTTCCAGCAGGCTTCGTTGTGCGCCGTCGACTCTGATTCCTTGACCCCATAATTCCTTCTCATGATCCATAATCCCTCCAGCGCATTCCATTCCAATCCCCACTGTACACATCGCTCTCCAGCCTTTTTTCCTCTTTCGCGCGAGCTGTGGAGCCCCGGAAAGAGGATTTGCATTCGTGTTTTCCTGGATTTGGATGTTCGCTGCCTCTGCTTAATCTGGATTGAGCCATGCATCTCAGATGATTTTAACTGACGACAGCGCGGAGCGCTAACCTGCTCCAGGAATCCCCCATCTCAATCTTCATCCCCATGCTCACTCTCGCCTCAACTGCCTCTGCTATGTATGTGCGGTCCTGAGGCACGAGACTCATGGTTCACGCCCAGAATGTCTCGTCTCGTTGACGACTAAGCTGCCGTCAGACCTGGGGAGACGGGGAGAGACATCTCGCTGAGCCTCAGCCAAGGCTTCGAGTCAGGCACGCAAGACACCTGACTTTGCCCATCGAGTTGTGATCTTGATGTGACGTCGATGGTCTCGATTTAGATTCGATTCTTGAGGATCGTCCTTCCCCTCTTCCCCTCCTGGATCCTTTGCGACACTCGTGACGTTAATGACTTACACTTGACTAAGGTACCGATGGTTGAAGATGATCGATTCTGGGGATGTTGGGGAAGATTGTGGGATGCAGTCCAGATGCTCAGGGTACCACGTGAGAACGTTGGGGTGTGGGGAGGTTGATAGGAATCCATGAAGTGTAATGAGATGGAGAGATGAAGTTGAGGTGTGAGACTTGCTTTTGTAGTTGGTGATTTTGTGATGGTGATTTGATGAGATGAGAAGTGGCGATGAAAGTGTTGTAACTATCGACTCCAAAAGTGAAGTTCAATTATCTACGTGGTAGGAGCATGACAGGATTGTCCTTCGTTCCCAAGCCACGAATTGTAAGGCCCAGTATGGCAGATTTAAGAAATAGCATCTTGCGCGAGCAGGATGAAGAAGTCCTGGATGATGAAGACAATGAACCCAAGATCAGAACCCATAAATACCAGAAAATGCAAACAGAAGAGACCTTTGGCCATAGTAAGATACAAGTCACAACATAGCAATGGGAACGAAGAAGTAATTTTTAAATATCAATTTCTATATCCTATATCTCTCGTCTAACTATTACTATACACGGTTGGTATATCATTACCCAAAAGGAAAAAAGAAAAAAGGTGTGGTATAAACAAAAGATCATGCGACCCCAGCCCACAGAACACCGTAAAAGTCTATAAACACATAAAATCTTAAAAGCATCATCTTAATGAAAAAGGGAAGCTTAGGGAGTGAAAACCACTAAGACAACACTTTTGACTGGACGAGATAGAGAATCTAATCCTCATCGACGACAACAGGCTTGTTGGTGATAGCCCATCTATCGTTGTCCTTGTCATGCTCAATAGCGATCTTAGAGAGCTGGGAGATGATGTTCTCGATGGCAGTGTCCTGGACGGAGCGGGAGGAGCGTCCAAGGTTGTCCAACCAAGCCCAGTTGGAGAGCAGGTAGTAGACAACGGCGATGACAATGGTGACGGCGATGGAGTAACCCCAAATGACAACAACGGTGACAATGTCAGTGTGACCATCGTGGGAGAAGACAGCGTGATCGATTGGGTCGGTCTGGTCGAAAGCACCACCGCACAACCATCCGAAGACACAGAAGAGGGTAGCAAGAGCGTCGACACCAAGAATGGCGAGAATGAGTTGCCATGCTGGGAAAGTGTTGAAACCACGGGTAATGAAGATGAGCCAGTTCTCAGTAAGGGAGACCTCAAGGAACAAGATACCCTGGACACCACCCCAGTTCTGGATGATACCACCGTTTGGAAGGTAGAGAGTACCACGGATGACCCAGGTACCAAGAGCAAGAAGGACACCGAGAATGATGGAGATGACCCAGATCTTTGGCAATTGCCACTCGACTGGGCGCTTCTCGAAGTGAGCGTTGTCGTAGGCGACGGCGATGGTAGCCAAATCAGCGAAGAGAGCGATGAAGACAATGAGATCAGCGCGGATGGTCTCGTTGATGATGATCATGGAGGAGACAAGGTAGATTTCCAAGTGAAGACAGAGAGCGATACGGTACTGAATGTAGGCCTTCATTCTCTGGAAAATTTGACGGGAGATCTTGATGGCGGAAACGATGGTGGAAAGACCTGGGGCGAGGAAAACAATATCGGCGGCGGCCTGGGCAGCTTCGGTAGCACCCTCGACGGCAATACCACAGTCGGACTTCTTGAGAGATGGAGCATCGTTGACACCGTCACCAGTCATGGCAGTCAAGTGACCACGCTGTTGAAGCATCTCGACGACCTGGTACTTGTGCTCTGGGAAAACCTCAGCGAAACCATCAGCAGACTCGCAGAGATCGTGCATGGTAGATCCGGTGAGACCACCGTGAACAAGTCTGTCAGAGTCGTAAACCTTGGTGCCCATAGAAAGCATCTTGCAAGTCTCCTTGGCGATAGCGATGGCGTCACCAGTAAGCATCTTAACCTGGAGACCAAGCTGCTGGGCATCGGCGATAGTCTGGGCGGTGTCCTCACGAGGAGGGTCGAAGAGAGAAAGCATACCGAGCAATTGCCAGTCACCCTCACCCTCCTTGACGGCAACACCGAGAGAACGGAAACCACGGTGAGCGAACTCGAGAGCCTTGGCGCGGTACTCATCGGCCATTTCCTTTGAGCAGTTGGACATAGCGAGGATAGCCTTTGGAGCACCCTTGGCACAAGTGTAGACGACACCGTTCTTCTCGCAGACAGTGGTAATACGCTTGGAGACTGGGTCGAAAGGAGTGAAAGAGTGAGTCTTCCAGCCGGACATAAGCTCCTTGCGGGCCTCTGGGTAACGCTTAAGAGTGACGATGGTAACTTTGTCAATTGGGTCGAGGTGCTTGGTGTTGTGGGAAGAAGCGAGAGCGGCGACGGCCATCATCCAGTCAACGGAGACACCCTCGGCGACGTATGGCTCACGGATGGAAAGCTGGTTAGCGGTAAGGGTACCGGTCTTGTCGGAACAGAGGATGTCGACACCGGCAAGGGACTCAATGGCGGTAAGCTTCTGAACGATGGCCTTCTCCTCGGCGAGGTAGGCAGCACCGACAGCCAAAGTGGTAGTGGTAACGACTGGAAGACCGACTGGGACACCGACGATCAAAAGAATGAGTGCGTAATGAAGGAGGTTGTTGTCGGAACCCTCTGGAGTGGCGATCTTGAGATGTCTGAAGAATCCACCGATCCAGGACAAAAGAATGAAGAGAATGACGAGAACCAAGAGAGACGTTCCGATGGAGTTCATGATAGCCTTGAAGTGACCACCGTCGTTGGCACCCTGTACCAAAGCAGCGGTCTTACCGACGAAAGAGGAGCGAGCAGAAGCGACAACAATGGCGTAGGCCTTTCCGCGCTTGCAACCGGTGGTGTAGTAACAGACATCGGTCATGTACTTCTCGACAGCGAGGGACTCTCCAGTCATGGCAGATTGATCGATAGCGACAAGAGCGTGACCACCAGAGTGAGGAACACCCTCCTCATCATCGTCATCACCACCGTGACCGTTCTTCTTGGAAGCACCAGTGATGCTCTGAGCGTGCATCTCGGCCTTGTACTCGGCGAAACCATTTGGATTGTCGTAAGCGCAGATAAGACGGCAGTCACCTGGGACGACGGTACCGTGTCCACCACCCTCAAGAATAACCTGGGGAAATGATTAGCAAATCGGCCAATTGATTGCGGCTGTAAAGATGGGGGAACTTACAATATCTCCGGGAACAATTTCACGAGCAAGAATTTCAACCTCTTGTCCATCACGAACGACAGTTGCCTTCATAGCGATATCACCCTTGAGCGAAGCGACGACATCGGCAGCCTGCTTCTCCTGGTACCAACCGACGACAGCGTTGAGCATAAGAATACCAATAATAACACCAAAATCAATCCAATCACGAAGACCAGCAGCGAGAAGAACAGCCAATTCCATAACTAATTGCAGGCGTCAGCTGACCATCATCTTGAAAGCGCGGGGATGATTGGGAAGGCAACTTACTGTAAAGAACTGGACCCTTGAAGAAACCAATGAACTTGAGGAACAAGTTCTCCTTGTCGGCAGAAAGCTCGTTGAAGCCGGTCTTCTTGCGACGAGCGTCAGCCTCAGCAGTTGTGAGACCGGTCATCATGTCGGTCTCGAGCCAGTCAGGTGGGGCATCGAAGGCGCCGGTTGGGCCCTTCTTGGACTTCTTGGAGAAGAATCCCTTCTTCTTTGGCTCCTCATCCTCCTCCTCGACCTTGTTGGCGTGAGGGTCACGATACTCTGAAATGTAACGGACCAAGTTGCTGTACTCCTCGAGCTCTCCTCCCTTCTCGTTCTTGATGCTATCGTTGTCTGCGGCATGACTGCCGAGTTCGAGATCTCCCGCCATCATATAAATGGCACACACGCGTTCTGTTGGGAAAGACTGTATATACCGGAAATATGCGACGAGTGAAAACGATGGGAAAGAAAAAAAGAGAGAGTGAGGAAGTGGGCTTCTATAATTTCTTATAGGAATTGAGAAGCTGAGAGATACTGGGGGGGGTTAGACTAAGAGAGGTAGGGCACGAGTGCTGGGATCGGATAAGACGGTCCTAGACGGTGCACCGGCGCAAGAACGGAAGCCGAAGCGAGAGGAGAGAGGCGCTAGGACTGAAGGGGAAAGGGAGGGAAGTAGCTTGATGGAAGGACCTTTTTGGGAGTTGAGGTGATGGTTGAGTGGGGTGGGGAGAGGGAAGGGAGAGGGAGAGGGAGAGGGAGAGGGGGGAGGTCTGAGGGAGTCCAGTCGAGTCGAGCCTGTCTTCATGATGGAGATGGATGAGATGGGATGGAGCGAGAGTCTTTCCATGGTGGAACTACTCCGTTATTCCATATGCACGCCCAGTGCCCCATCCAGACACGCCTCTTCCTGACAATGTGTCTGACAACCACGACATGTTCCTGGACCGAGTGTCCCCGTCCAAGCCGACTAACCGTGTTGCATCTGGATTGAGCTAGCTAGGAGTGGCGATAGTCATATTTTGGAGTTAGTATATGATGAGGGCGTGTGTGGATCCAAAGCTGCTAGTCCCTGGGGGGGTGATGGAGTGTTTGTGTGTGAGTGGGGGTGGTGGACGAAGACATGGAAGGGAGAGGGAGAGGGAGAGGGGGAACTACCCGGAGGTATCCATCGTCCACAGTAGATGGATAGAGTACGGAGTATTGTGTGAATGGCCGACACAACACGACACGACACGATACACCACACACGAAGATACGATTACACTCAACTCAACTCAACTCAACTCAACTCAACTCATCCCAACCCAACTTAACCTAAATGCCAGACATGACAGACACGTACGTACTGACACTTCATAGACATGACATATTGGGTATTCCTCTTCATACAAACACGTCCTTCATGGGGATGTGAAGTACGACAGCACAGTCTACAACGGGCAGTGGAAAGACAGGCATAGACTGAGAGGAAGAGGAAGAGGAAGACTCGGCATCTCCTTTCATGCCTTCATCTCCTCTCTCTCTTCCTCATCCTCTCATGCCCTCTTGTAGAATAGAAAGAAACAATACCCACAGACACACACTCTGACACCGTAGATATGCCAGACACCAAACAATATCAACATCACAATACCCAGGCCAAGAGGGATCACCGACGCCTAGGAAACATGCCCAGAGGAACGGAAAGGGCTCACCTCAAGGCACACTTCAAGTCCAAGTCAAACTCACGCACTGTACACTCCCTGTGCCTCTGACAACCATTCATACACTACACGAATGACAAGTGCCGCTAGAGGGGTTCGAGCTCTTTGATTTAGAGAATACTCCATACAGTACTTGCTGTATGACTACAGACCAAGCATTGGCACTTGTACTCCATACTGTTGTAATTGTCTGAGTAATATTCTACTACGTAGGTAGTAAAAAGGGCCAGGATGAGGGATGAATTCGATGGCGGAGGAGGCGCTGGGTGTTTAGTCTCACAAGATGCGAAACTACGGCGATATGTGCGTAGTATTCCACGCTTTTTCTCCGTAATGTCTGGATAAGTGTGTGAGATGAGTTTCCCTCTCACAGCGTCAAGTCAAGTCAATTCGAGTGAAGTGGATATCTTCAAACAAACAACGTCGGTGCGTGCGGTGGGAAGTGTGAAGAGAAGGAAGAGGAAGAGGAGGAGGAAGAGGGTGCTGCTAAGCAAAAGTACGGAGAAGAGCAACAGACGAGTATCTCCGACCTCTCCTGTCACCTTTCAAAGGGCCAACTAAGTAAGTACACAGTAGTAAGTCGAAGTGCAGTACGGAGTAGAGTAGAGTAGTCTTGTTCCTCCGGCTGGTGAGATACTGGGGTGTGAGAATAGAGACATGGCAATACGTACAGGACATTTCTCTCTCCCTCTCCCTCTCCCTCTCCCTGCCCCTCTTGATCCTCACCTTCACCTTCGCCTTCACCTTCATCTTGAATCTTGCCTGAGCCTTATCCCTATGCGAAAGTCGCGCAGATGAATATAGCTGCATCTAGCCCTGCGCGCTCTAGTGCTGGACGTTCGTTGTAGGCGAACGTGGGTAAGCCTGCTTTGCCGTCATTATGTGTACTGGGGGGGGGGGCAATAGAATAGATTGAGGTGCAAGAGATCCGCTCTATTTCACGACCGGTTCTACTGTACAGCGTACATAGAATACGCAATATCATCACACGGAGGATGGAGTAGGACCATTACACGTTGTGCCAGCGAAAGTGGTGCTGGCTGGTTGGCGTCCATCTAATCTCTCATCACGGAACAGGAATCAAGAGGGGGAAAAGAGAGAGAGAGAAAAGAAAAACCCATCTGCCGATTTACCGATTATTTCTGCAGTGAGCAACGGTCAATGAGAACAATAAAAGTCAAAAATGAAAATTGAAGAAGAAAAAAACAAGTGCTATTCTACAGTAGAGTAGAGCAGAGTGCGCCTTGTTTTCCTACTCTTTGACACTTGAATGCCGTGCAAAGGCCAGAACGAGAACGAGAGCGAGAACCAAGAGCCAGAACCAAGAACCAAGAGCCAGAGCCAAAGCCAAAGCCAAAGCCAAAGCCAGACGGACTATCCATCCATCGTCCATTGCCGCGCGCAGGATTTCTAATTTACTAAGAATGCCTAGCTATGTATCTCAATCAATCAATATTTGATATACGCAAGTCACATAAGGTATTCTACTCCCTCTCTTTCCCTCTAGTTCTACATAGTAGTCATCTCTTGCTTTTTTCCATAGTTCGGAGCCATCTGGGCGCAAATTCAAATCCTATACCAATTTAATCCAATACAATCCATCCAATCCATTCAATAAATTTCACACACACACACACACACACACACACACACACAAAAACAAGACTTTTCTTATTGTGGCGAGCATCAGAATCAAAAATCAAAAATCAAAAGCACAAAAGCAGAAAGCCCAGAGTCAAAAAGTGCCGTGTCTCAACATTTCCCCCAATGCAAGCCCGAACGGACTTGAACTGCGAATTGCGAATTGCGAACTGCAACGCGACGAGCTTGGCTGAATCGGCCGCCGTGCTCGGCGCGCCTATGCCCATTTCCCACTCTGCATGTCCCATTTCGCAATTGTGTATTGTGTATTGTGTATTGTGTATTACCGTCGTAGTCATCTCATGGTTATCATGTAGCCATTCTCGCACCCGGCCAATTTCGTTTCTGCAGCACTTGAAATGGAGCTCATTTCAGCAGTGTTTCCCGCTTTGGGAGGGTATGGTTGAATAGAGTAGAGTAGAGTACTGATAATATTCTTTTGTTCTTTGTATTCATACCTCGATGATGATGATGATGGCGAATCGGGAACGGATTGGTAGCCGAACTTTGCACGGTTTGGGTTGAGGGATATGTTCGCGCCAATTGCGCTGCGTACGCTGCGTATCTAGGTACGGAACGAGGTAAGTAATAGGTTTGCGGCCGCGGAATACAATGCCTACCTAGGTAGGTACTATGTATGTAGATGGTGATCAATTACTTGAGTAGGTAGTTGGATATTCTACTTACGGTACCATACTCCATCAAGCATCATCAAATAACTCACTCAGCACCACGGCAACCCGCAACATCATCCAGTATGCTCTGTAGGTACTCACTTATCAATCCTATCCTATTATATCCTATTCTATCCTACAATACTTAGCATTTATCAATTCACGTCAATGCACGCAGCACCTATCTATGTAGCGTCGCAGTGCCGCAAATGATGGGGAAGTCGACGGTGTCAGTGTCGAAGTATGCGCCTATGCATCCTATTCATTGATTCAAGCGTCCAGGGCGCTCCAGGGCGTTCCGGCTACCTCTGGTACTGTTGACTACTGCTACTGCTACTGAGCCGGCGTGGCATGAAAGGCACCGATGAGATGCGAAGTGACACGACACGATACGATACGATAGGACACGAGATTGATATTGATATTGGCATTGGCATTGAAACTGATATTCAAATTTAAGGCGTGCTTTGCTCGGGGAGATTGAGAGCTACTCTACAGTTCTGCTGTGGGCAAGAACGAAAGCACAAATCTAATATTGGCGAGTACAGTGACGACCAGCAAGGCGCAATAGAACACCTACTCAGATAGCACAGCAATATCAATAGCAATAGCAATAGCAATACTCCGTAGCATGCAATGGCAGGGCAAGGCAAGGCGAGGGTAGACACACGCAGTGATCAACTCAGCCAGCCAGCGATACGATACGATGCGATACGGTGCGATGCAGTGAGCACAGAAGGTTTCAGCGCATTCCCTCGCCCTCAGCGCGCCGGAGTAAGAGGCCCCTCGTAACGGCTGCAGAGCCAAGTGAAAGCCAAGGTCCAAGGTGTCCGGAGAAGGAGGATGAGGCGGATTCGAGGGAGGGAGATTCAGAGCGCGGCATTTGATTGATACCTCAGACATGCATGAGGATAAGGCGGAGGAGTGAAGGTGAAGGTGAAGGTGAAGGTGAAGATGAAGATGAAGATGAGGGCGAGAGGCATGAATGAACACAGACAGGCGACTGGGCCACTGAGCCGGAATCAAGGTGCTTCTACGGCTTCCAAGGCTTTTCCACGACGCGGACACGCTGATCACGGTGGAGGCGTGCCTATCAAACACGAAGGAGGGGGAGGGGGAGGAGGAGGAGGAGGAAGAGAGAGAGGGGCGTGTCCTGTAGAATCGAACAGGTTACTCAGACTCCATAGCTATGCGCATCAGCACGCGCGTGTCACCCCATCTGACGCTGTTGATGCTTAGGGTCTGAGTGCATGGAAAACAGTCAACAGCAAGGCAAAGAACGGGCAGAGAGACAGGCAAAAGACATGCCTCGAATGGACTCAGGCGCAAAGATGCCAAGAGAGCGAAGGCCATGCCCATGCAATACGGAGTGAGTTTCGATATTTCCCGGGCATCTCTTCACGTTTGATCTCCAGGAATGCCACAAGCGGAGGGGATTTGCAGCGGGCGTTGAGCGTTTCGTGCGGAGGTTGCTTAGGATGCTTGGGATGCTTGGGATGTGTTTCTCCCAAGAGGCGGCCAAGAGATGTGAAATTGAGGGTGGACGGGTGGTTTGATATGAATAGAATGGAATACCTATTCCAGCGTCTTGGAGATTCGGAATGCAATGAGAATGAGAATAGATATCGTCGTGATGGATGAGCCTCTGAAGATCACGACGACGCCTAGAATGCCGAGACGGATGCGCTCTGTTCCATGAGGATTTTGGTCGATGGTTTCTATGATTAGAGAGAGTCGAGGGGCTATCACTCATCTACTATCAAATGTCGAATGTCGAATGTACAGAGAGTCGTTCTCGATTCTGCTGCATGTCATCCTCATCCCCATCCTCACCCTTCCATCCTCATGTCATGCTCGTCTATCATCTAGAGTAGCTTGAGCCCCAATAGTGGTCCTCCATATGGCAAGCAACCTCACAGTTCAATCTCAATCGAATCTACCATGACAATCACCCCCTCACTTGATCATATCTACACATCCCCCTCCTCTCCTCAAGCCTCACTTGACCTCACTTGACCTCACTTCACCTCACCTCTGTCATAATGTCTCCCGCCTGAGACCCGCATCCACAACTTCCCCAGCCTCACTCATCCCAAATCCGATCGATACACGCAGTATAATCCTCAACGCCCCAGTCCATCGAATCTGAACCCTCATTCCAAATCCTCATCCTCACCCTCACCCTCATGGAACGCTCATCCGAATCCCCTTCCCCTTAAGCACGACCTCCAATCAGCTATCGCTCACGGCAGGTACCTATCACTTGGGATCGAAGACACAGATGCGCTCACGCTGAGACCCAGCTGTCTCCCTCTCCCTCTCCTCTTTTCTCTGTCCTCTTCGCCAGCACCCATGCAAAAGCCCTGCGCTCGCGGCCCATTTAGAGAATACAAGCATTGGGAATGACATAAGTGGAGCTGATGGTATCGGGAGTTGGTATGACTGGGACGACGGGGTGAGTGCAGGGCAAACAGGGCGAGGCAGGGTAGGACAGGACATGACAGGATAGGGTGAGGGAGATTGATTGATTGATCGATTGATTGATAATGATAGTGATAAGTCTGGCGGAGAATAAGAGAAATGGGTAATGGGTAATGCTAAGGGTAAGGGTACCGGAATGGGTAATGGAAAGGCGACGAATGGAGGGTGATTTGGTGATGAGCAATGATTGTGTGAGCCATTGACATGAACGGACGAATCAAGAAGGCCAACATGTCTATTTATTGTTTACTGTTGATCGTTGATTGTTGATTGTTGCTCACCCCACCGAATACGGTATCCGATGCCCTTTTTCCAGAATGCGGGAGGGAATACGGAATACGGAATACGGAATACCGTTGTATGGGATGGGATAGCTGAATTCAAGGCATCACAACGTCCTCAGCCGCATCACCGTCGCACAACATCTCACCAGCATCGTCGACATTGTCTGTACAAGTAGAAGTAGATTGATTGCCTGCATATTCCAGCATCCATACCACGCGCATCCACTAACAAAATGCCATTTACTCGCGCTCGCGCTTCCAATCACCTGAACCGGCCCTCCTACTTATCAGCAAAGTACCGAGGTTCAATGCAGGTGTGCAAATTCCAAGTCCAGTAACTCGGACGAGACGGTTGGTGTACTTGTACATACGTACTGTGGACTTAGTACATCGCTGACCTCATTGTCAGGGCCCTCCCGGCGGCGTTGGTGGTGGTGTTGGTAGTGCCCCACGTACCTTTACCCCACTGCTAAGATTACCGTGTCGTGTGCTGTTGCTGTAGCTGTAGCTGTAGCTGTAGCTGTAGCTGTCACCGAGTATTAAGATGAGATGAGCGTTCGTTTGCATGCTGAATGAGGACTGAGGAATGAGGTTGAGTTCGAGAGTTGATGAGAGGTCGTTATGCACTTGCATGGGGATTGGAACGCATTCATAGCGGCATGAGTTAATACACAAGTCTGTTCTTTTCCAAGTACTATGAATAGGCTACCGAGGCATTGAGGCTATTGTTGTATTAATTCATTGTTGCTGCTATTCTACTGTTGCTTAGGGGACCGCATGAGATTGAGAGGAGATGAGATTGAAGGGGCTTTGTCGGTGTACATAGTTGACTTTTTATCAGTGAAAGGGAAAGCTTCGTATTGAGGCATGGTTACATGTGTAGAATGGGCTACTGTGTGCCGTGTAGGGCGAATTGGTGGTGATTGAGGCGTGAATATCAATATTGAATGGTGATGCGGTGAGGTCAAAGGGGAAGGGGGAAAGGGATGGGGTTGAGGATGAGGATGAGGACGGTGAGGCTATGGATTCTGTAAGTATGAATTCAGTCCGCATGGTCCTGTACATATCTTTGGGTAAATTGAACATTGCATTCGGTTTACACTTGCACTTGGCATAAGTCAACATGGCACATCAGCGACAGCGAGGATTACGGCGTAAGACTCGACCGTAGGTAGCCACAATCCAGCGACGACGAGGATGAATATGAATGCACATTGATTCCTCGTAGGAGCTGCACCGTAGCATGTAGAGTGAGTAAGGCGGATTAGGCCAGAAACAATGGAAATCATTTATTACGACTTACGGCCGATCTCTGGCAATACCAATACCAATACCAATACCAATACCAATACCAATGCCGTCGCTCACTCTCCTCTCGTACAGAAGCGCCATCACCACTCTTCTTGAATGGACTGTCACTACGACACTACGGAGTACGGAGCAGCAGAATACTATGAGGCATTTTCTACTTCGCGAAACAAGCCAACCAACCCCAGAGACGCAGAGACACGGAGACACAGCTCAGGGCACGAAATAACAGCCCGCTAGAATCTCACCCCCACTCCAGGTGGCCTGGTGGCCTGGCGGCCTGATCAATGCGTCCTAGCCACAGCGAATTCACCGATCACCCAAGTCCCCGGTTGACACTACGCCGCACTCGGCAGTCGGACAAGGAGGCTCCTCTGGCATCGACGAATGGGAGACTCGAGAATCCGCGCCGCTGTCATTGCGCACCGGCGTCGTGCCTGACTAGCCCGCTTTGCCGCACTGAGGGCCCCAGTCGACGAGAAGCCAGCGGACTGGCTGCGCGATGACGCTTGTGCCCCTTGTGGTTAGGCTTGTCGTCGTCGGGAATCGGCATGGCAAATGAGAGGGTAGATGAGGGCCTTGCCTGTGGCCACGGCCATGGTCACGGTCGCGCCCACGAGCTCCAGACTCGACTGGGTGAGGCTCACCATGCCTCTCTAGCCACCGTCGCCATCGCCGTCGTGATGGGATCCCTTCCTTCCATGGCGATGAGGGTTATGACAGTTCCAGACGAAGACGGTTGAGTTTAGGTTGGGTTACAGTACAAGACACACACAGACCAGACACAAACACAGACACAGACACAGACACAGACGTGTCCCTCGGTCGCATCGAAGACCTTCAAGTCAACACCAACCGTGCCTTCGAATGGGATTGCAGGTGGAAGTGGAAGTGGAAGTGGAAGTGAGAGGAGAGCAATTCCATCATCCATCATCTTGTTTGCGGCTTTGGCACTCTGTTTCGGAAATTGGAACCCCACAGGCACTGTATGTGCACTTGCACTTGTCCATCAAAACCACCAAACCCATTCATCGATTGACATCAAATTCCATCACCCATACGCAGTCCCGATACTCTAATTCATCGTCTAGCCATGTCGCCAGACCTAATCCCGCCATTGGAATTTAGAGACAGCAAGCAAACTCATCAGCACTAGGTTGGGAAAGAAAACGTTGGTGCTTGTTGTCTAGAAATACATACATCAGCGCCGGCGTTGGTACATCTCTTGTCCAAGGTACGGGGAAGGAGATTGAGGGGCGACGATGGCGAATAGACCAGATCCCATGCTGAGGACGGCGTGCGATACATTGCGATATCTTAGGTACGTACCTTACCTAAGGTACGCATACGATGCAGCGAGACTTTGACTTGTGGATTCTCATGTGGCCAGCCTTGCCCTTCCAGGTACATACCTAGGTACCTATGTACCATGCTGTTGTGCCTGACTTTCCATCTCAATCATCAATGTCCTCAATCTGAACTTTGAAGTTTGAATCCCGATGGGATGCGATGCGATGCACTTGATAAGAACCCCTAGGGGTGCGAAGAGCGGTGTCGAAAGCCTAAGGTATGTACCAACCTACTTACCTATGTTTCGCTGCGTCTTGCTGCGCATTGCGCACTGTACTGGACAGCTCGCCCTACGAGATTAAGGTTACGATGACGGCGATGATGCCGTTGATGCCGTTGATGCGAAAGGCAGGGAGGGTGTGCAGGGCTATTTTTGGAGCGTGCCACGCACGTATGCGGTGTTGTGTGCTGTCACTCACGATAACAGTGTGCGAATGCGGCATTGGTTGATCTTGATATTGATATTGATATTCCGGTCGCTACACGGCAGGAAAAGGAAAAAGTGCTTGTTGCAACTGTTGATGGGGAAATGAAATTCCTGCGAGCGAGCAAGTGGTAGGCAAGTTGGTGCGCGCCAACTCGGAACGGAACGGCCAGCAAATTGAAGGGAGAAGAAGAGAAGAAGAACTCCATAATTTATCTTGTTACTATGGCTGACTTGGACTAGAAATTCATGCCTACCTGCCTATGGATGTGTATGTCTATTTCTATTCCTATTTCTATTCTATCCTATCCTATCATATCCTATTCCAGGTTGACTTTGAATCTGGAATATCCTACGCTTCCGCTTTTCGACGTCTCCGTAATTACTGTCACTCTGTTTCCACGTATGTAACGTCGTGAATACAGTACATTCTTAGTAGATACAACCCATAGCAAGTGGCAGGTGTCCAAGAGTCCCATCTCTAGCCCATCCGAATTGCCGCGCGCAGAAAGTGAAAGAAAAGAAAGCAAGTCTGTAAATCCATCCGGTTTCAACTCTCCGTGCGTAGGATAATTAGTCGGGGCCACTTTCCATCTCCCATCCCAATCTGAACTCCTCGGCACCATATGCGCTCGCTGCACTACTCGCATCAAACGCCGTGGAATTGCTTGCCTGCCTACGTAGGTAGCACCTTCGACTCAGACAATGAAATAAATCCCTCGGCCACCGCTCTCTTCCCGCGAGTACCCGACCCGACCCGCCCCGATCGCTCGACAAAGCTGCGCTGCGCTGTGGGGGAGCAAATCGACAGGTCAGATCGGCAGATTGAAATCGGCGCAATCGAAATAAACATCATCATCGTTGTCCTCGTCAACACCAACATCAAGTCGAAATTCAACCATGTCTATTCTTCCTCCATGCTCGGCGCGGTCGTCGCGAGGTGTTGGTCCTCTGAATGGATGAATACACACGATACCAATCACAACACAACTCCAGCTCTAACCCCAACACCCAACAAACAGGAAATCTGTCACACCTGCGACTCGCATCAAACACTCCCCAGATCCTTCACGAACGCAGGCCCGAGCCCCATCCCTCTCCCTCTCCCTTTCGCTCTACATCTCCCCGCGCCGCTGCGAAGTTTCAAAATGTCCAAGAAGTTTCACGCGCGATGGTGTTTGTGCTGTGTGCTGTGTTGTAACAAGTCACCACGGCGTCGAGGACGGGGCAGGGGTGGGGTTCGAGCGATGGAATGAGGCTTTGTGGGAATGGAGATGGGTCTGGGTCTGGGTCTGGCTGGGTCGGGTCTGGGCATGGAGGTTGAACTTGAACTTGACCTTGAACATGACTTGGACTTGGACTTGGACTTGGCTTCCATGTTTTGAAATCCTGATTGAGATTATTGATACTAATGATACTGATGCTGAGACCAAGGCTAAGACTGGTGTTGATGTTGATGTTGATGTTGATAATGATGCTGTTATGCCCTTACCAAGCCTCACCTTTCAAGTGCTATTCCCCGAGCCCAGCGAATGTCGAATCTCGAAAGCCGAGGGTCGAAGGTCAATGCCCATTCGATGGCGGGTGACCCGGGACGGTGGGCGGTCGGGAAGTTTGGGGGTTTTAGCTGGGTATGTACAGTACGTACTTACGCGGACGAATAGATGGTGGAGGTGGTGATAGTGGTGATAATGGTGATGGATTGGGTGAGGCTTTGTGCGACAGATGGCCGATTCCACTGTTCGTAGGTACATATGTACATACTGTACATACGTAGTAAGTACAAGTACATATTCTGGCTGTGGCCGTTTCGGTAATCGTCCACGCGACTGGAGATGGACGGGTAGCCAATGACGATAGCCGTATTCCTATTGGCCTGTACCGTGCACTACCCGTGCCGATCAAGGTTCCTACCATCTACTGACTAGCCAATCTAGAACATGAATAATACTCGATTTTTCATTCATTCATTCGTTCGTTCATACAACATACTTACTTACTTACTGTACTATGTACTATGTACATACATACCCTCAACCTATCCGTACTCCAAGTCTTGTTCTATCCATACCCGGAGTACTACCAAGGTCCACCATCCATCGCCCCAGACAGAAGATAAAAGGCCGAGAAGCTCTCATCGTTCCCCCACAAAACGCCGTGTGTGTGAGTGGGGAACGCACAGGCCCATGGCTGGTGTGGGCGTGCACACACGAACATAATAAGGCAGGTTTCAATGCTTTCAATGAGGCATTTTATTCCGCGTGTGAGTTTGTGGGATGGCCATGTTGATGTTAATGTTGATGCTGACGCTGATGCAGATGCAGATACAGATGGCTGAGGGGAGCGTGGGAATAATACTCACTACTACTCGTACGGCTATGCGAGTGAGACTCGACTCGCACTCAGACAGACTTTGACTATACAGTGACAAGGCGAGAGAGAGAGAGAGAGAGACAGAGGGAGAGAGTCACAGTGAGAGAGAGACAAATGATGTGTTTGTGTGTGAGATTCGATGGGTTGTCTAGGTACTATCGCCATATCTGAGTACAAGTACAAGTAAGTTGGTGTCAGCATTGTGCAACTTATACAACTTGTGCAAATCATGACAACCCTCTCATTCTCTCTCTCTCTCTCTCTCTCTCTCTGACTCAGCTCAGGTCAATAGTGATGACAACGCTCTCGCTCTCACTCTCACTCTCACTCTCACTGTCATCCGCTGCATTCGTGGACGACATAATGTCTGGAATGTCAGAAATATCAGCACGCCGTTCTACGAGCTATCATTCATGGATTATATGCACTCCATTCACCCTGAACTTTCTCTACTGCCTATACGCTTACACGGGGTTATGTATTTGGTTTTACCGCATTCTTCACTGGCACGCTGAAATATGGATACGACATGACTCGGCACTCAATGGTATGTAAAAACGCGCCTATGGACGATGAGCCTGCCACCCGGAGATACTGGACGGGGGATAGGGATGGGGATGGGGAAAGGTGGATAGGCATGAGAGCGACGACATGGACAGACTGGACGGGACTGGACCCTGATTGCAGATACTCCATACTTCAACTGACTGATAGCGGAGTTGAAGATAGCCACGGATAGTGATGGTGATAGTGATGGCTTTGCTCACTCATCAATCACTTCACTGATACTCTACTCAAGTCTATTGGTTCGGTCGTTGAAGATACATATCGATACTCTACTCCAGCATGCATACTATCCTGCACCATAAAAATTCTGCTGCGTTAGAAGATGCTAAGTATACACGCTATGCTTCTGTCACTATTCCAGCGGACTGTTGATCAACGACACCTATCACAGCATAGCGAACACAGATACTTCACCTAAACCCGTTGCCGTCACGTATGATCGATCTTGCTAATGCATTCTAAGTAAGTAGAATAGAGCACTCTAGAATATTTAGAAACCAAGCCAGAAGTCAGCTATCCATACGCCAATCGTTCCCATCCCACCCTCGCTGCTACTATCATGCTCTACCGTTCTCCGCGTCTTGACTCGATCTTTTTCTCTTTCTTTTCCTTCTTGGACCCTTAGAGCCCACGATGGTGCCACCAATGAGGTGGGAGAACAGTGTGACATGCATCAACTTCAACTTCAGCATCTCAATCAACGAAACGCATGCAGTCAAGGCCATGATCATTCCCTTCCTATGCCCGTCCCGCATGCATGACGTACCTGCACGATTCTGGGGCTCGCGCGCATTCAAGCCGCACGTTGTACCCCGTATGCGCACTTCGTACGGGAGAATTCGAATTCAAATTGAACATGTATTCTCTCTTTCTCTGTCTCTCTTTCTCTCTCTCTCTCTCTTTTTGCCTCAATTACTTAAACCTCACCTTTGACTTTGCCCTTGCGAATTCAACCGCCCTCAACACTGAAGGCTGAAGACCGAATCCTGGAGACTAGAGACTGGAGACTAGAGACTGGGGACTGAAGACTGGAGCCCCGCGGAAAGACTCGGTGTAACTACCCTACCGAACAGGCCAAGGCATGTAAGGCGAGCAAGGCTTCTGCTTCCGCGCTGCACGACACTTCCACAGAGCAAAACACGTCCATTCAGAATTCAACCGAGGCTTGATTGCTGATTGCTGATTACTCTGCGTGCCAGCACTATCCATTCTTTGTAGATTCTGTGTAGGATACGGAGTACGGAAGATCTATCTCATACTTGTGTGTACATGATACGCCAGCTCAATTGGCCGATTCGATGGCACTTGTACTTCCGCACGCAAGCAGAAGAGGGTCCATAAGGCGATGATAGGACAACGGGAGTACGCATGTACATAGTAGTATTCATAGGGTAAAGGTAAAGGGAAAAAAAGGGAAAAAGGAACAACTTTTTGACTTTGGTGAAGCCGAGCCTTGGAGAAAAGGCAATCCAGAATCCAGATACCCGTTGCCGTGTTGACTTGGTATACTGTCTTATCCTTGAATGGACTCGAATCGACTTGACTCCATATCGAATCCATAATCCATGACCCATAATCCGCCCTATCGATCCCGAATCCCGCTCGCCAACTCCTGTCCCTCTAGGAACGAGCGGCATGAGGCAAAGTCAAGACTCAGGCACCATTCCATACTCCGTACACCCCCATCGACTTGCCCATCTCCGCCGCATGAGTGAGGCGACAATAAGCAGCCTCCAATCCCAAAAGTCCCTCGTCGAGTTGTGGATGTCAGCATATTCTATTCTACATAGAATATTCCGCGGCGCTTCTGGCGCGGTGAAGCGGAGTGCGCGATCTACAGTACCTGAACAAATGGGTCAACAAAGCCCTCCTCTCCTCTCCTCTCTTCGACCCTTCGACCTCGAGACTCAAGTCTTCTACTTATGGGTCGCATCCACTCGTCTCCATACAACATCAATAGTCTTGAGGCTTCACGTTTTGGGCCAGAACTGAGGCCTGAGGCTCGTCGGACTTGCGTGGCTGTCGTCGGAGTGGAATGGACAATATCCACATCGCAATTCGCGCTTCGTAAAACCGTGAGGCTCGGGCAAGGCCTATCATCCGTACGGAGGGTCCTCCTTGGATGACAGATAGGAAGGATATGGATGTCTCATAAACCGACTGCTGTGCCCATGAATTGCAACGCACACAGCCATAAGGCGCTGTTGCTGCTGCGTCCTTGAGCTGCCGTTTTCCGCTTCGCGGCTGAGGCACGATTCCCTTAGGAAACCCTCACGTGACACGACATGACAACCCCTCCCCCGCTCGAAATACCATCAGCCTCCTACTACCATTATCGTTCTTCGTACAGCGAATCCTCCTCGATCGATCCATCTGCCCTCGAGTCCCCATCATCGAAACCCTCGTCCTCGTCCTCGCCGCCATGCCCCCCTCGATACGACAACGTAAATGACGCTGCTCATGACGATGATCGCCTGCCAACGCGCCATTGACATCACCGCCTTTACGGACAGGGGATTTTGGCGCGTCACGCGTGCCCGTCCACCTGTCAAAAGCGTCAGCTCACAACTCGCGACGTGAGAGTTCGCCGTAGCGCTGAAGATCAACAGCCTTATGCACCCGCCACGGCAATACCACGGCCAACATGCCAATATGGTTTATAACCAGCTGATCGCGCTGCGATTGCACTCGCGAGTCCCAGCCTGATTCTTCCAATTCTGTTCTGTTCTGCCCTAGTTGAAAAGTCAAGTCGGTCGTCGAAATAAGCGGTGATGCGCTGGTGGTCTGATGGGATGGATTTGCTCGCTGTTGCTTTGCGCCTTGCATCACTGTGCAGCTGTGGGATTCGTCGCCTGGGCATGGCGTAGGCTGCAGCGATGGAGGCAGAGCAGAGGCGGAGTAAACATGCCACCCGGCCGTATTATCCATCCTGTGGCGGGGTCTGCGCGAATGCGTATTGCGGTGATGGCGAGGTCGTGAGAGCTCTCGGTTGGCGCGCGACGAGGATTGCCCAGCTGTGGGCGCAGAAGTGGTGATTCCAGCTCCACGCTCATTAGGCGTCAATTTCGCTGAGCGGATTTCGCTGCCTATGGGCGGAGGTCTGTTTGCGGTTCCGCCGGCGTGATAGTTGCGATGAGTGAGTCGTGATGAGGAGGGAAACTGCACTGCACTGCGCGATTCCTCTCCTGCGCATTCCAGTCTGCGTGAAGGAGGCCGCGATGCACATGAATGACGGTTACATCCCCCTATCCCTTGACCTGCCCTGCTGAAGATAAAAATCCGCTCCTGGAGGTCTCATTGCTCCTCTCCATACACGTTATTCGAAGATTGGAACTCTTGTTCTCGAGTCGCGATGCCATCTGCCCTTTTTGCCCCTCTTCGCCCAGTGTCGCGCACCTACATCCAAAGCTTCGCTTGATCTTCTGGAGTTGTAGGTCGTATGGTATATTGATCCGTGTGGGTACTGTAGTGTCGCTTCAGTGAGGACGTTGCGATTCGTGGTGAGTGAATGATGGGAGAGCAGTGCTTGCTGCGGATGCCCGAGCAGATGGTTGAGGTATGTGTGCGATGCGCTTAGCTGCGGATCGAAGTAATCTGATCTGAACTCTTGCCTGCTGAGATATCTGTTGCTACACAAGACTGAGAGTCGTAAACGGTGAGTTCTGCAACGATGGTGGCTTATGTGCTGGCGAGAGAGATAGGGGTTCAGGAGCTGTTGAGTGGGGATGGTGCTGGCGGTCATATTTTGGCTGAAAAATATATTTGCCCGTCTTCCACAGATTCTTACGGAATTTGAAACGTATCTCTTGGTCTTGATATGTGCGTTTATAGGTCATGAATGTCAAGTGCTGCTTGTTGGAACTGGAAAAGTTCGCTTTGCGTGTGTATATTTACCAATTTTATACATGTGATATCAAATTGGTTGGAATCTTTGCCTTTTCTGTTTCTTTCTCTCTGAAATATAAAAACAGAGTAAGCTCTGATACGTTCAAATAATATAAATTGTGGTTTTTAATGTATCGTTGTATTTTTTGCATCTGTAATTGAATTTACAATATTATCTTGCAAATAAAAAATCCAAATATTTCATCCATTTTAGAAAACAGCACTTGGCGTCTTTAATGTTTGAAAATTTTTAGTCTCTTGAGATTTCTTGTATCTAGTAGCTTGTCTCTAACAATAGGAGTAAACTGCGAGTCTTGGATGACTTTACATTCTGTTTTCTGTAACTTAATATACACTGGTAATCTTATGCTCCTTGATTGTTATATCTTGAACTTATGATATTGGATTCTTTACACCCTGGAGACTGAAAGTGATAGCGTTTAAGAAACCTTCACTGCCATTTTGAATTATTGACTTTGGTAATTAGGCTTGAAATATTTGGAGAGTGTATAATGATTATAGTGAAATAACCATAGAACATGGAATAATCACAGTGTATGGAATAATTATAGAGCATGGGACAACTGGAGAGCATAGAGTGTCTGTAGAATGCCGGATACTTGTAGAACGTAGAATAACTTTACTGTCCCCGTTAATCTTCCTACAACTGTAGCCATCCAAATTTGAACTAGGACTCGTCCACTTGAGCACGCTGACTATAAGAAAGACTTGAGAGATAGGATTGTGTTGTAATATCTCCAGTCTGGCATCATATTCAGTGCTCCTATCGCTTTGGACGTGACAAAGCGCGCAAAGCTGAATAAAATATAATAGCATCTTGCGATGTAGCTCTGGGGCCCCATTTCCAATCTAGTATATATCGACTGGAGAGAGCGAAACAATCGTAGAGCACAAAATAACCACAGCATAGAATATCCAAAGGGTGTAGAAAACTATAAAGCTTAGAGAAGTTATGAACTAGAATATCTATATGACTTTAATAGACTTACTCCTTTGAATAACCAGTGGCCAAAGTGCTTGTTCTCAAGAAGCTAGCAACAGTGCTCTTGAACACCTGCAGTCTTGGTACTCCGTCTTCAGAACAATGCCATCCATCACAGCAAAGCCCAGTAATAACATAACACACCTCACAAATTCCCAGAACACAAACGCGGCAAGCCATTCTACATATCCATAATCTATACTTCACACCATCCCCCCACTCAAAGCGGCGGAGCAACCGTCCCCTCCACCCCAACCTCACTCCCATTCCTCCTCGCATCCCTCCTAACCAGCCACCAAACCACAAACGTACTGAGTCCCTGCGCCACAAATGCCACGACGCTGAAGATAAAGCCCTTCTTGAACTCGGGCGCTTCGACCTGCGGGTACGTGAGGTACGGCACCCAGGCATTGAAAGCGTAGCCGGCGGCATTCATGATGCCGATGACGAGGGCGCGCTCCTCGGCGTCGCCGCTGCAGATCTCATTGGTCCACGACATTGCTAAGGGGCCGAAGGGTACGGAGATGCGGCTGATGAAGTAGGCGAACCATTTGAGGCCCGAGGGGATGGTCCAGATTGCGAGGAGGATGTTGGTTAGGAGGCCGAAGAACTAGGGGGTGTTAGTTTTTATTTTATTTTTATTTTGTGAGTCGGTGATGGATTGGGGGTTTGATGGAGTTTGGGAGGAAGACGTACTACTGGGATGCTCATTACAAGGGCTCTTTGCCGCAGGAAATCACTTAGGATTGCGAGAGCAATGGTGGAGATTAGTTGGACTGCATTTTGGCCGGTTGGGATAACGTTCTGTTTGTGTTAGCGATGGCTAGGGGCTGTGAGTGGTTGTACTTACGATCATATAGACAGACCAACCCTCTGCCTTCATCCAAAGAGCAATAGGACTGACACTACTAGAAGGTCCTGTATTGATGAAGAGAATATATAGCAAAGTGAGTGCATAGACATGCCAGCGTCCAAAGACTCTCTTCAAGACGCTCCAGCCCAACTTATTTCTCGGCGCGCGACCCACATCACGCATACGCTTTCTCGCGAGCTCACGATCGTCCTGCGTCAGGTAGAATGCGCGCGTGTTCTCGGGCAAGTCAGGGAAGACGAAGAAGCCAGCAATGGCGATGGGCGTACTAATAATGCCATCCATGATGAACAGCCATTGCCAGCCGGCCTTGCCCATTGCACCGTTGAGCCCCTTATACACAGCCGCCTGCAGGTACCCTGAGAACATGCCCGCTGCTGCAGAGGAGGCATGAAATACGCATGTGCGCTTGCCCAACTCCGACGGCTTCATCCACGAGCCGATTAGGAACAGTGCTGCTGGGTAGTAGACGGACTCCACAAGACCTACGAAGAAGCGAATGATGATCACTTGCGTCGAGGTTTTTGCTGCGGCGAGGCAGAAGGTGAGAACGGTCCAGACTAACTCGCAGCTAGGAATCCAGATTGAAGGGCGGATCTTGGTGAGAAGGACTTGTGATGGGAGTTGGCCTACCACATAACCTGTGAGATTGTTAGATGTAGTTCCTAAACTGCGTACTCGGAACACTTGCCTACTGTCCATGCGGTGTCGATGAGGTTAACTTGATTGCCATTCATGGCTAGGTCTTCTTTCATGCCGCTGACGAAGGCATTGCTGATGTTACTCTGATCCAAGTTCTTGATGAAGTACCCCAAGGACAAGATGGTAATCAGGTAGACATCGAGTTTCTGCACGAACTTTCGCTCTGCATGTGTGCGTGTTGGTTCATAGTCCTGAAGCCATTAGTTCTGAAGACAGAGCGGTTTGGTTTTCAACGACTCACCCATATGTACGACCACCAAGGTGGTTTCTGGTACTCTTTTGACTCGATGCTGCCATGTTCCGACAACGACAACTGGCTCTCTCCAACTACAGTCTCTGGAGTTTTGGTCGTCATTTCGTCAATTAGGACCTGCATTTTCGTAGGCTGCTATGCAAGAGGTTTTGAAATACTTTGATACTCATGAACGGCAGGACTCGAGGGACTAATCGAGCCATCGCTGATGCAAGTCTTGCACCATATGTCACGTCTTTGCCTCCCCAAGGGTGCTTGCTCAGTGGAGTTGGGCGGTTCTTGGGTATATGCCGAGAATTTCTTTCATACTTCGTATGAATATTGCGTGACGGCCGACAATGGCTTCGCCATCACCATCTTATCTCTCACGCACCACGATCGCCTTTATCTGCCCCATAACTATCCAATGGAAGGGCTCTGATTATTTCTGATCAGAAAAATGTTTCGCAATGAGGATATGAGCTGACCAAAAGTTGCAGCCAGGCGATGTTGTGCTCGCATCGGCAATGATGCAACATATGCATGTATGTCAAATAGCTCCATATTCAGCTAAAGCGGGATATAAACACTGAGTCCATGCTCTTTCATCCACTCTATGCCATCAGGATTGATTCCAATGCTTCAAGTTGACTCGTAAGGTGCCTCTGCCGTTGGTTCGCCGGATGGATAGGCGGGTAAGCACGTCATTAACCCCGCGACTTGCAAATCGCCAAAACACAACATCAGAGATGTACCCCACATGACCATGCACAGCTTTGAAATCAAAAGAACGTTGAGATAAGGAACCGTGGTATATAAAAGATGAGGAGAATATGTCCGTGTAAACTGACTTCGGCACATGTTTCGTTGAGAGAATCACCTACCATAATCATCGCTTATACCATTTATATTGATACTGAAAGTCGGCAGCCATGGCACCATCCGCAATTGACGACAGAATCACGGACGTGGTTATCCAGAAGAAGGACACTCTTCCGCTCCCGCTCCCAGCACGCACTCGTCTCGAAAAGGCCGGCATCGATTTGAGCAATGGCTACCCAGAGAGGCCCGCCAAGCCTCTGTACCTTCAAGATGCTTACTCCATCAGAAACGAGGAGCGCGAGCATGTCGAGGCTGGTGCAAGAGCAGACAAGTCAAAGTCGTCTTTACTGTCTGCTGCCAAGGAGGTCATTAATTTGACTTCACACATTGGTACTGAAGTTGTCGGCTTGCAACTCAAGGATTTGACGGATCAACAGAAGGACGAGCTTGCACTATTGATTGCCGAGAGATCTGTTGTGTTCTTCCGTGATCAAGACATCAGCCCTCAACAGCAAAAGAAGCTTGGGGAGCACTATGGAGAGATTGAGGTGCATGTGAGTAGATTTGCTCTTGAACAACAATTGACATCCACTGACATCCACAGCCACAAGTTCCACACGTACCAGGTGTTCCCGGAGTGACCATTATCTGGCCAGCGCTCCAAGCCACAGAGAGAAAGGCTTTCTTCAGACAGCCGGGAGGAGCCTCAAGATGGCACAGCGATCTCGTGCATGAGCTGCACCCAGCAGGCATAACCCACTTGCACAACGACACAGTCCCAAGCGTCGGTGGTGACACTCTCTGGGCATCTGGTTATGCAGCTTATGAGAAGCTCAGCCCTGATTTCCGCAAGATCATCGACGGCAAGAAGGCCGTGTATCGCAGCGCCCATACTTACCTTGACCGCGACGACCCCAACGCCGGCCCAAAGTACATCGAGCGCGTCCACCCTCTTGTCCGCGTCCATCCATCCACTGGCTGGAAGTCGCTCTGGGTCAACAGGGCTATGACTGACAGAATCGTTGGCCTCGATCGTGCCGAGTCGGATGTCATCTTGAACTACCTGTACGATGTTTATGAGACGAATGTTGATATCCAAGTCCGTTTCAAGTGGACCCCACGGACAAGTGCTCTCTGGGACAACAGAATCACTATCCACAATGCAAGTTGGGATTATGAGGGCAGTGAGCCCAGACATGGGACCCGTGTCACCTCCCTGGCTGAGACGCCATATTTCGATGCCGACGCGCCTACCAGAAGACAGGCTTTGGGCTTGGTGACTGAGGATGAGTAGTTGATCTTTGAGATATCCTTGAATGAATGAATGAAAGTTGTTACCTGTACTTGCTATTGTATGATTGGTGAATTTGTTGTATGTTTCGAGGGAGAGACGCGACTGAGGTGAAACAAACATAAATCTGGTCCCGTGCTAAACACGGTATCACGTGATCCATACGAAATCCTTGATTGATTTACGGCAAGATAAACCTCTGCAAACAATAGATGGTTACACTCAGGAGGTTGCTTTTCGCCATCAACAGTACGCATACCATGTTTGGTATCCCAAAGTACGGTGAGTTTTCACGGTAGAAGTAAAGGCCGGCATGCTAGTCTTTAGACCGGAAGGCCGACTCTCGGACACATCTTAGCTGAGACCATAGACATAAAACATCTCCTAGCTAGTTGTTTCGTCTGAAGGATTGGAAATCTTGATTAGTATTGAGTTATATCACAGAGACCTTCGCTCACGTTGGTAGACTCAAAGTGCCTCTTAGTAGTATTAAGGGAGTGAGAACAAAGGGGGAAACTTTCATGCCTGGGATTATCAGCGCAAGCGCAATCGCAATGAGGCAACAAATTCTCAAATGGCGACTGAACTGTACTGCGTAACGGCTAACCACATCATACCCTACCTATTCTACATGTGGTACTCTACTTACAAAAAGATCACACTGACAGTGAGTGAGACGAGTCAGGAGAGGTTGGAGTACGCAACTTTATAGTTGGTGAGGAATGTGGGCGTGAAGAGTGTTAGTCAGAGTCAGAGTCAGTATTGCACACATGATGGTGGTCGTGATCGTGATGCACTTGTGCTTGGAGCATTGAAGCCTGGAATATGAGGCAATAATCGCGTAGCTGCTCGTCATGCAGGGAGGACAGCGGCAATCGGACGTAGTGCCGTGACTACCGGAGTCGTTTGGTGGTTCGTTTCTTTTGTTTGCATTTGGCTTGCTGGCTGGCCCGGATGAGGGAAAGGAAGAGAGGAATGAGGCTGGGCGAAAGGACTTTGTTTCGTTTGGTACCTATTATGGTGCTACAAGTAGGTACTTGTAGATCTCGGTCAGATAAGAAGAGAGAGAGCACCGTTACAGTGGCTACTTGAAAGAAGAACACGAAGTACATATTAAAACGTACTTGCACTATTGATACTACACGCTCGGCGCAGTCATGTGCACGTGCTGAAGGAATAAGTATCGAAGTCTGAGTCGTATTGTTAGGGGGCGACGTGTGATGTGTCTACCTGAATATCAAGTATGTCCTTGACTTGTATGTATGAAAAAGGGTCCTCTGGTGCTTATCAGTCGGAGGATTGAAGGGTTCAAAGGCTTATCGCAGGGTTTCAGTCGATCGTCTACGGCCACCCACAGATACCACTCGCGTACTGCCGCTCTACCTACCACCCAATACACGTCCATCACGTCCATCACGAGTACCTTACCATCCCATCAATCCACATTCAACATTCACCATTCACCTTTCACCATTCAACATCGCAACATCGCAACATCAACCAAACATTACACTCACAAAGCCCTCGCACATTTCAACCGCCCTCGCCCTTTCTACCAAATCAATTCAAGCCCAATACATCTTCATAATATCCTCTTCATTCGCTTCTCCGAACAACGCCGCTGCCTCGAGTCATTCGCTTGATCTCGAATCCATAGCTACCTACTCCGCTTGTTCGTGAGACATAACCTACCTTACCATTGCACATTCATAGCCTTGCGCTTCAACAACGAACACAGCAGGCATCCACGACAGCCACATTAACACACCTCTAGACACTGTATCACCTTCATCTCGATCTTGAGTCGAGTATCGAGTATCTCTGGACTTCACACAGCTCCACAGATCCCGAGATCCATTATCATTCACAAACCTTGAACGCCCCCCCGATTATATCCCTATACACGGCGATATAAGTTTATATGCCCAGCACAGATAAGATCTTTGTTGCCATCTATAATCAGTACGCAGATACACATCCCATCGACTTGTCATAGTCTTGGGCCTCGAGTTACAGGGTTTCCGCCATCATGGCAACGAGACCGCCCCCGTCCTCATCGTCTCGACGAACGAGGACGGGTGAGACCAATGTCGGAGATCGCTTTCAAATACGGGAGGAGATCGGAAAGGGCAGCTTTGCGACCGTCTTCAAGGGCATCAACCGGGTATGTTCTTGTTCCAAGGATGGCAAAAACCAGCCAATGCCATTTCACCGCCCGAATACATGCTGATATGGTTCGATTAATAGGAAAACCAAAGCCTCGTCGCGATCAAGTCAGTCAACCTTGGAAAGTTAAACAAAAAGCTCAAGGACAACCTGTACTCGGAAATCAAGATCCTACAGACGCTTTCTCACCCGCATATTGTAGCATTACTCGACTGCAAGGAGTCTACATCATCCATTCATCTTGTGATGGAATACTGCGAACTCGGCGATCTATCACTGTTCATAAAAAAACGAGATCGGCTTGGTACGCATCCAGCAACCGCAGACATGGCACGAAAATATCCAAGCACTACAAGTAGCGGACTAAATGAGGTCATTGTACGACATTTCCTGAAGCAGTTAGCGAGTGCCCTGCAGTTTCTACGAGCAGGCAATTTCATCCATCGAGATATTAAGCCTCAAAATCTCCTCCTCAATCCGTCGGTTCAGTTCCTCAGACTCCCAGGGGCGCCTTTGATCATGAGCGCAAATGCCAAGTCGCTCATCCCCGACGCTGGAGTTGAGTCGCTGCCAATGCTCAAAATTGCGGATTTCGGGTTCGCTCGATCATTGCCACAGACCTCTTTGGCCGAGACATTATGTGGTTCTCCACTTTACATGGCCCCTGAAATTCTCAGGTATGAAAAATATGATGCCAAGGCAGATCTTTGGTCAGTGGGAACGGTGCTTTTCGAGATGATAACTGGAAAGCCTCCATTCCGAGCCAACAATCACGTTGAACTTCTCCGTAAGATCGAGCAAGGTGAGGATGTGATACGTTTCTCGTCAAAAGATGCAGTTGTAAGTCCGGGTATGAAGCAAATAATCAGAGATCTCTTGAAGCGCAATCCTGTTGAGAGAATCAGCTTTGAGAATTTCTTCACTCACCAGACCGTGGTAGAAACTATCCCGGGTCTTGTTGAAGATGACTTACCACAGCCTCCAAAACCAGCTGAACCAATTCCCGTTGCTAGATCTCTTGCGCGGAAGACCTCATTAAGGGAAGCTGAGCAAACGAACAGATCTCATAGATCGTCTTCGGATGTAGGCTCGTATGAAGCTCCTTCTCGGGACGCAACGAATCGTGGCCAGCCAGGATTATCTCGGGATTGTCCACCAGCTCCCAGACGTATCCCTACACGAGGAAAAATTGACACCCATGAGACTTCCAGAGCAGAGCGACCAAGTCCAAAGTCAGCAGCGACAGCTCCAAATGCCCGGGAATTACGTGATCAAGGAGCCTTACCTCGCAATGTTGCCATGGTCAGACAAGCAAGCCGGGAATCTCAATCTCCAGGATCATCATTGTTGACTGACAATCCTGCTGCACCTGCTCCCCGTGATCGTACGCAACAGAAAGATGATCGAGCACGAAGGGAGGAGAGAGAGAAGGCGGCTCTAGATGTCGCCTTTGAGAGGGACTACGTCCTTGTTGAAAAGCGAGCCATTGAGGTTAATGCCTTGGCTGATGAGATGACCGCTGGCGGTAAAAAGTCAGGCAAACCTACTCCAAGTGGAGGATTAACCCGTCGCGCAACTACTCAAGGTGCTCCAAACTCTGGCTCAGGAGCTGTTCCAGCATCAACAGCTCGTGCTGTGGCTATAAACCAAGGACGACAGGCACCGGAAACAGGTCGCTATGGCTCTTATGAAAGAAGATATGGCCCAAATGGCCCAAGTCCATCGTCTGCAACGTCTGTCATATCAAAAGCTGTTCAAGCTGCCAGTCTGAGATTGTTTGGCTTTTACAGTCCACCTTCCCTGGGAATTGGAAGAAAAGAGTCACCACCTCAGATGTATAGTCCATTTCCTGTATATCCCACTTCACCAGGCACTCTTGGTCTGCTTGCAGATGGCAAGCCAACCTCGGCCATGGACGAAGATCTCCGTGCTGCCACGATAATCGAGGAGAAAGCCTCCATCTCAGATGTGGTATATGGCTTTGCGGAGATCAAGTACCGCCAACTTTTCCCCAACACCCCATCCATGGACTATGGTCTCCCTGTCCAGCCCGAAGCCGACACTGAAGATGATGGTCTCACCATCGAGGCTGTTGTAGAGCTTTCAGAGGAGGCCCTCGTCCTTTATGTCAACAATCTAGGCCTGCTTGCTAAAGCCATGGACATTGCCGGAGCATGGTGGGTCAACAAGACGCGCAGCGAGTCCCATTCCACCCCGACCAGCCATCAAACTTCAAACCGCATAAATTCTGTGGTCCAATGGCTACGTACTCGCTTCAATGAAGTGCTTGAGAAGGCAGAGGTCGTCCGTCTCAGACTCGTCGCCGCCCAGAAATCTCTCCCTGAAGATCACCCTGGCTATCCCGGCAATCACACCGAAGCCAAAGGTGCACAGAGCGCCGAGGGTGTCGTTCTGAGCACTGGTATCACAGCGGAAAAGGTGTTGTACGATCGTGCGCTCGAGATGAGCCGCACAGCGGCTGTCGACGAAATTGCAAACTGTAATTTGAAAGGCTGTGAGATTGGATATATCTCCGCCATTCGTATGCTTGAGGCTGTACTTGAGACAGAGGGTAGTGGCGAGGATTGGATGGGTGATGATCGGGAAGCTGTTTTGAGAGGTTTGTTTACCCTCATTTTGTCCTATATCTTACCTTCTGCGAGCGCTGTAAGTTTTGAAATGGGCTAACATGTGTTCAATAGTTGTCACAATGGTTAGAGCGCGCCTTAATGCTCTCCGCAAAAAGGTCTTACTCATCGATAAACACCGCCCTGCTTCCGCGGCATCAGCACCAAAGGGAAGATCAACGCCTGACCCGCATAGCGGCGGCTCAACACCCACGATCCCTCCAGGCTCGAGTCCTCTTCGAAACTAAAGTATGAGAGTCGCAATAACTCGTCATCTCGGCTTCTGGACGGCGTTTTACTACCCAAGACGAGTAGTCATAAGGTGAAGTTGTCAAAAGACGACAGTGAAAGGAACGAGAAAGATGCGGAGTAATTGGGGCAGAAAGATTGATAGTAACTAAGACGGCATGAGATCTGGACGATTTTACGGCTGCTGGATGACATATTTTTTTTTGGTGTTGGCGTTTGGTCGAGCGGGCTTTCCCTTTCAATTGGCGTTTTTCTTTTTGTTTTTTGTGAGGCATTTCTTTGTGTTCACCTCTCCTCTTTCGCCGTGGTCCAGTGGTGTGTTTTGGTTTTGGGGGATCGCAGATGGGCTGCGTGTGTAGTGTAAGCTGCGAATATAAGACAGTGCTTGCGAGGTGTTGGAAGGCTGGGGAAGGGAAGGGATGGGATGGGATGGGATGGCTGGTGCCGTGTGGAAGGTGGAAGCGGCGTTCAGATTGTATATACCCTCGAGACTTGATTGCGTTGCGTTGTCCTTTGCCTTTTGCTTGTTTTCCTTTTCATCGTTTATCTTTTCTTTTCTTTTCTTTTCTTTTCTTGGTTGGGTGCGTTGCGTTGGGTGGCTTGGTGCATTTGTTTCTTGAGCAACGGGATGGAATGGGATGGGGATTTAGGATTGGGGCCTGTGGGGTTTAGTGCATGGGAGAGGGAGTAGGATAGGATAGGTGTAAATTTGTGTGAATGTGATGGTTTTGTATGTCTTTTTATGTCTACGTGCATTCCTGCTCCTTTGACCTTTGCGTGGGAAGAAAGGCATAGTTGGTGGTGTGGTGAAAAGGGAGTTTGTTCAAGACGGCGTGGGTTATTATCCGAAAATGCTAGATCGGGCACTTGAGATGCATTGGCGGGTAACGGTGCATTTGTTGAACCTCAGCTCCTTGTGTGGACTTGACTTGGATGCATAGATGAGCCTACCCATATGGTCAATGATAGAGATAGCAATTCGCGACTTCCCGAAACGGGGATTTATGCCGTCAAGAAGTACGGAAGGGCCTTGTGAAAGAGAACTACTTCAAGAGATGGGAGATTAGATGCAGAGAGTGTTCTATATGGACATTGACAAGCGACATATAGAGAGAGAGAAACCCCTCACTCACAGCATGCATTCACCCGCACGCCTAGCAATGCATTTGAAAGAATGGTATTATTATAAGTACACAAAATAAGCTAGCCGCGCGTAATATCGATCGATTGAAAAGATGCGAGAGATTAAATACATGGAAAAGAAAGGCTCATGCCGCCCCACGCCCAAGCCACCGCCACAGCGACTCCGCTACGGCAAGGCGAGGAGCAGAAGACGATGACGCGAAAAGAAGCAGGCTTTGGTACGGACGGGAATCCATGCCGTGGGCTGCGCTGAGGCTACGCTTCATCGTACTGGCGCACTACGCGCGCGTGCCGTTGGTGAAGAAGCTGATGGGCGCGATTGTCGGGAAGCTGCTTGTGGCTGCACTGCTGCCGCGCGAGGTGATGGAGGACCGAGAGCTTGAGGCACCGGTGGCAGAGATGGCACCAAAGACGGAGGATCTGGATGCCGTGCTGTTGGATGAGATTGACGTGGGCCTGCTCAATATGGTGTTGGAGAATGAGCCTCTGGAGCTAGAGCTCGTGGCGGAGACGCTGTTGAAGCACTCACTTGGGTCGAGGAACTCAAGTGCTACGGCCACGCAGTCCTCTGGGAGGATACCATCGAAGACGGCCGAGACAAAGCCATCTAGGAGACAGAAGATGACTTCGGCGACGGTGAAGAGAGCGTTTTCCCAGACGAGGATACCATCGATGATGGTGAATGCAGTTCCGACTGGTCCACCGCCCGACTGGAAACTGAAGATCTCAGACGTTACGAAGGGGTCTGCAGTGATCTGCTGTCCGTCACTGAACAGTCTCGAGTCAGATGTGATATCGAAGTAAGAGGCTCCATTGCAGTCCGTGGTGACGTCTCCATCTGGACCAAGAATATGGAAGTCTGATTGACGCTTGCCGAAGACGATTTGGTTGACGGTGAGGAAGAACGGTGCGGAGGTTGGGGTAGAAGACGTAGAAGCGGGAGAACTGGATATGTGTCAATTGAAATACTTGATGATTCAGGTTCGTCGTCTTACGCAGCTGGGGCAGTGACAGTAAAGTTGTTGTTAACGGTAGCAGTTGTGGTAACCGTTGAAGTGGTGGTGATTGTTGATGAGGCAGTCACAATAGTGTTAATGTATACTGGAGCGTTGTTGATGTTGATAGTTGGTCCTCCATTGATATTGATGACAGTGTTCTCCTCGTAGTAATTGTTGATCTTCACTGGATAGTAGACGACTAAAGGACCAACAACGACGGTTGGACCTTTACCTTCAGGTACGGAAGGGCAGTAATCATCCTCCTCCTTTGGCGGTGGTGGCCCCTTCTCACCTCTTGGGTTGAGGAGAGATACATCAGTAGCTTTGGCAGCAAGCAAAAGAGCGTAAAGCGACAGAAAGCTTGAAAAGTACATGATGAAAAACGAATGCCTCTTCTTGTCTGAAGAGTATGCTACAGCTGTAATGGGTTGACTTAAGATCAAATGGACAACCTGGGAACATAGGGACTCCTGCCACCTTTAATAATGCCAAGTGGGAAATTGCTTTGCCATAGCATACATTGCTCATTGCCCTCAGGATTCCAGCAAGAACTTGGCCAAAGTCAAATGCTGTAGACAACTGTATCCACAATTCGAACGGCACTCAGACATTGGGGATAGCCTTCAAGGTTCCAGAATGCTCGTGGCATAACATGTCTCTGGAATGTGGATCATCTCCAGCTCCCAATCCGCAGTCACTGAAGAAGTTGGTGAAGAAGTTACTGAAGAAATCTGATCACATTACTGAAGAATTTGCTGAAGGAAGCTCTGCGCACGTTTGTGGACCGAAGTGTAACACTTGAATCTGTGTTCAATTCGCTACGCTTCCTTCTGTTGTCCGGAAATATCCATCTGTGCTTAGACAGAATAAAAGGTTCTTGACAACCAACTGAGAAATCTGGTCAAAACCATCAGCTTACTGCTGTCCAAAGATGTGTATGATCTCAGCACTAGAGAACCCACTTATATTCCTTCTGTGAAGTGAGAAGTTTCTTGGAACGATCTCCCTGTTTGCTGACATAGGGAGTGGCACTTTTCACTGCCCGTTCGCCCATTTTTGGCCATTTTTGGCCATTCTTTTAGATCAAGGTCCATCGGCCATTCATCAATAGACTGATACAATGTTCTTGGTATTAGTGATGATCGCTGAAGAAATACGAAGCTGGGAAGGCAGGTTAGACCTCCTGTCTTCGACTGAGGCATGCGGACACATTTCTGCTGCCCTCCTTACTCAACCTTAACTGAACATCAGCATACCGGGCCCAATAAGAAGGGTCAGTTAACTGTCATCGCTGGTCCTCCCACCTCGTTGCTCCGACTGGCCATTCCTATGTCCGGCCAACGAAGCGTTGTTTGATCCGAAGAATCGTGGTGGCTTCCGATGAGTGGGAATAGGGTGCATATCTTAACGGCGTTCAAGGCCTTAGATGTGGGCCTTTCGGTGAGATCATATTAACATGCGAGTAGCACCGCACTCTTGCTATGACCACGGGAGAAAGTAAACAATACAATCGTAATATTGATGTTGTTGATATGTGATTTGGATGGTTCTGGATGTATCTATTCTGGGACATCAGAACGAAATACAGTGGCGGAAAATGCTGATATTGCCACATCCCGGCTCATTACATTCATCCGGTCCACGAGGTAGATCGAAGTTGTGAACCTTTCATACACAAAGACAAATATGCCATTTGTACCAGAATAATTGTACCAAAACACATAATATAATGGTTGGTATTGGTGCTATAGTCTCGATTATGAGATGAAATTATACAGAAGTTCGCATCAAGGTTTATAAAAAAGGTGCAAGGAATGAACACAAGAAAAGAAAGGAAAGAAAAAGGAGAACCGATTACCTTTTTCTGATCTCTTTCCCCAAGAAACCTAGATAAATAACCAACTAGACTTTTTGCAGCATGGTTACTTGAATAACTACATACAACATACCCACCATCTATAAAAACCCATAATGAAAAACAACACAGTCCACTTAGCTCTTCGTGCCCTGATATCCCACTCCCAAGAAGAGATAAACAGCATGCAAGAGCCTAGGGTTTAGTTCCCATCGCAACTGGATCTGCACTTTTCAGATAGTGGATTTGATATTTCCCCTAAAGCCGATACCTCAACAACCTCGCACGCAACCGCATTCCAGCAGAATGTGTTCCCTACGTCAATACAAATACGGCCATCACAGCTGCATGGGATGCGGGCAGTCACGTACGAGAGTTGTGGAGCTGGGTATCCATCAAAGGCATGCTCTTGCTCGATACGATTTCATAGACAGCTTGAACCCCGACACTAAGCATCATCACTTGCCATATGCAACTAGATCGAGCGGAGTAGCAAGCCCATGAGCTTGAAGAGCATATCGCCCACCAATTCAGAATGATAGAAGTACCAAGCTCAAACGATCATGGGCATTATCAACACAGTGAATTCAGCCGGCTTTCATATACAAACTCGCGCAGCATCACTCCCCATCTCCCATCAATGTACAAAACGCCCCAATATGCATGTAGACATTGAACCACCAGCACAACAATCCAATTACCGCCCCTTTCTTTCAACCCATCTTATGTCACATCGCTCCCTAACTGTCTTTCTCCTATCTTCGTCCCCGCTCAACTCCCTCATCCATCATATCCTCCAAAAACGCACTTGGTGCCCTAGAATCATCCCTCGGCCTATGGGTTGGACTCTCAGGCGGCGTAGCCCCCTGACTCCTGGCTCTTGAATAACCCTGCATTGGCGGGCCAAGATTCGCCAGACTGATACCGGAGCTCGCATGCGGAATGCCACTGTCCCTAGGATTTCCCGCCCCAGCAGCATAGTACCCAGCAGGTAGGTAATTGCTCCCCCTATTACCCATCTGCCCACCCTTACCCGCGCCAGCCGTTGGTGAGAAGAACAGGTTCTGCGCAGCGGGCGTCGTACTAGCTGTCTTGTTCTTGCGGTCCTTCGGTTTGCCAACACCGCCCATATTCGCAAGGCTCATCGTCGAATCCCCATCCGCATACCTGTAGAACGGTGCAGCTGGCGTACGGAAATGTGATTTCGCGTCCGCCAAAGTGCTCGTGTTTGCTGCCCGAGAAACACTGCGATGCAGAGACCAGGCGACGAGGCCGCGCCATGCGAGAACTGCAAAGGCGAGTGCGCCGAGAATGGCACCTACGGCGATGAAGACTGTTCCTTCAGGGTAAGAAGTTGAGCGCATATATGGCGCGTCGGAGGTCGGCGGAACAGAGGCGGATGGGTAACTGTAGGCACCGGAGAGAGTTGGGAATCCTGTGAGCCCGGCATCCGTTGTTGCGGAGGATGTGGCCGACAAGGAACTGCTGCCGGTCCCACTGCTGCTGTCGGTGCTGCTGGCAGTGTTTGACCCACTGCTTGAGGAACCTGTGCCGCTGCTAGAAGAATCTGTGTCGCTGCTGGGATCGCTGGAACCGGTTGTTGTTGCTGAGGCGGAATCAGATGTACTTGCGGAGAGGGTGGGCAGTCCTGTGTCTGTTCCTGAATCTGTAGTTGTGGTGTCCGCCAAAACGCCCACGGCGAAGAAAGAGATGGCGAGCGCAGCGCCGGTTGTTGTCGAGAGGCGCATGGTGATAGCCGGGCTCGAGATCAGAAAGTTTGTCTATATGGCTGCAGTGAAACAGATGAGGTGCGTTGCAGTCTGCGATGGAGTAGATTTGGTTGCAGAGTAACAAGGGAGTACCCCCCGTGTGGAGGAAAGTCAGTACAATGACAGTGTTTCGATTCAGGTGTATACAGATATCTTTTGAGATGGAAGTGTGCAAGTCGTTATATTCATACAATGAGAGAGCCGTAGTAATCGTATAGTATCGTAAAGTCGTTGAAGGTGTTGATGTGGTCTTGTCCCTCCTCGGTGGGCCTGGTTGGAGGATAGCCCCGAGCCAAGCGGTGGAAAGGAATCGAGGAGCGTCACAGGTAGACGTAGCAAGGGCAAAGTCAACGAGGGATGAATTTGAATATCTACAAAGACGCGGAAATGATATGCTTTGCTCAGTAGAAGTGATATCCAACAACAATGTACAGAAACGACAACAAGATCAAGAAAGAAGGTTGAAGGTGGTGACAATGAACTTGTTGTGTTATGTTGTGTGTCGTTGTTGTTGACTCCAATGTTTTGAATACGAACGACACAGTGATGTGCAGTCCAATGATCAATGATCGTCTCTGCCGCAGTCCCACCTCAACCTCGTACCTGATTAGAGCACAGGACATGTGACCCATGCTAATTATGGATGCTTAGATTCAATGTTCACCGCCTTCTACGTTGAGCCAGTGGCTACTCTTTATTGCCAGATTCTGCCGGACGCGAGAAAAAGTTGTGAGAGGCTTTGACTTGGATAGCTCAGCTTCGTGTGAAGCAGACCAAGTACGAATACAGCCTTGTACCACATAACCCCGACACCACCATCAAGACCGTTCGTACTCGGCATCTATCGTCAGAGTCTCGAGCATTCATAAGCAGAAACCATGGGAACGGCCAAGAAAACCCGCAAGTTCGGCGCTGTGAGTCCCCTCTACATATCCGCTTATCGATAGCGACAACCACTGACAAATATTGCAGGTGAAAAGAGTCATCGGGCAGCGTGATGCGCGTCTGAAGGTGAATCAGAAGACGGCTGAGGAGGCAGCCAAGAAGAAAGAGGCAGAGAAGAGCCAAGTTGTTCGCGAAGTGTACGTCCTCTCCCGCCCGCCATACGATTCACAATCAACCAAGATATTTGGACTTGAAGATATCATGATGAAGTCGAAGGATCAAGACCTAAAACTAAACACTGACACGTACCAGTCCACAAGTCTCCTCCGCTCTCTTCTTCCAATACAACACCGCCCTCGTCCCCCCATACTCCGTCCTCGTCGATACCAACTTCTTGTCTCACACCGTACAGCGAAAACTACCATTGCTTGAATCCATGATGGACACTCTATACGCAAAGTGCATACCGATCATAACCTCGTGCGTGATGGCTGAGCTGGAGAAACTCGGACCGAAATACCGCATTGCGCTGCGGATAGCTCGCGATGAGCGCTGGGAGCGTTTACAGTGTGACCACAAGGGCGTCTATGCTGATGACTGCATCGTCGACCGTGTGCAGAAGCACAAGATTTATATTGTCGCCACTAACGATCGCGATCTCAAGCGCAGGGTCAGGAAGGTGCCTGGTGTGCCGATTATGAGTGTTGCGAGGGGGAAGTACGTCATTGAGAGATTGCCTGACGCCCCTGAAAAATAGAGGGCGAGGTAGATGTGCACTTTTGGGCGTCGAAAATCGGGGCGTTTGGTTGGGTTATTGGGCGGGATTGTAGGCTGAGATATGATTTGGTAGAATTGATACCCGTCAAATTTGGTATCGGATGTGCTTGTGTTCGTGATGCCGCTGTGGGATATTATTCGAGCTGATATGCAGAATATTTCGTTCGAGATACAATCTCATTGTGATAGGGGACGTTTCCGTAAGATTCACAAGCCTAGCACCTATCCTCATCTCGCCAGCGTCATGGATGTACATTAGAAGCAGCTCTATCATGATTATGACTTGAGAAACAACACTTGGATTACTAACAGTTGAGCATTTCGGGACGAGAGAGGATGGTAACAACAAAAGGCACTTGACGAGATGATCGATAACGATCACAGTAATTTCACCTCGGAAAGCTCATAAGCCATCTATTACTCTTGTCGCTGCCATATCAGTCATCTCTCCCCTACGTTCACCCAGCCTGCCAGGCACGCTTATAAAATCTCTCTCCAAACAAACTGCACATTGTGTCAAACGTAACGACTTTAAAGATGGTACATCCTTCACCCGTCTCTACCCGGAATACCCGTTAATACCCGGAATGGCGATGTCGAGGTCGATAGTGATGAGGGGTAGAATTATGATGAAGTAGTTAACAACGGACCGGGTGGGGCCGGACCGGACCGGACCAGTTGAGGTTGCGGGCCAAAACAAGAGCATCAATGGTTTGCTCGGTATGGTATGTCTGCTGCTTGAGGTTGAAATGGCTTGAGGGGTGGGTTTTATAGGCGTGCTTCGAGTATGGGAGTCAAAGAAGTGTGGAACGTATGCTGAATCTAATGATAGAGAGAAGCGGTCCCAGTCAAGAGTTTACTGGCAACAGAGCCAATGTCGTAAGGGACGTCACATTGCAAGGTACGTGCCATGATACAATCAATTCGCTTCAGGTATAATCTAGCAAAAGCCAACTCCATAACAAATGTACACTACAACTACATCCATCCATCCGTTCATTTTATGCAATTTACTGCTGTTTCTTCTGCGCAGCTGGTCCCATCTCCTTATCGAAGGCGCCATAAGACACCTCCAAGCTTGACAAAGCAGTCAATCCTACACCCAAGATCGAGATGAGGACGATACCAGTCAAAAGACCCATGAAAAGACCTATGCGATATTAGCTTGTACCCATGGGGACAGAATGAGCAAAGTCTCTTACCTGGGCTCAAGAACTCGTACTTCTCGAAAAGAGGTGCATTGGGGAATGGAAGAGTACTGTTGTTGTTCACCTCAGTGGCGACGAAATCCGATGCACGCTTCATTTCCATATGGAGAGGTTGCTCGAAATCGGGCTCATAGCTGATGCGATGGATATCAGTCTTATCAGAGACCGGAGTGGTGGTATAGATGACGGTGTAGTGAGCTGCCGAGATAGCAGAGAGGACAGAGTGAAGGTATGAATCTAGACGGATTAATATGATATCATATCGCGAACAGAAAAATAGACTTGCCATTCTCCGCAAGCTCAACAGAACGCTGAGTCTTATCCTGAGCTGGAGCCTTGAAATCCACACGGACGATAACAGGTCCGTCAGAGGAAGTCTCGCCAAGTGCTGCGGAAATATTAGTGCCATCGAGTGTCTTGCTGAAAGTATAGAGCTCACTGAAAGCATCGGCGTCGACGATCGTCGCTTTACATGTCTCCTCGATATACTGTTGGATCGAATCTGTTCCTACGACGCCCGCAACCTCGGCGATGTTGGTCTTGGAGACCATACTCTTTCCCATCATCTCACGGCGAAGATGGGGCGCAGCCCGGTCGGTAGCATAATCGACGGCATTGACATTTGGTTGCTGTACAACAACATAAACATCTGAAGCACATTGGCCCAGGAACTTGGTAGCCTGTTCAAAGATATGGTCTCCGGTCTGCAATTGGGGTTGGGTAGCTTCCTTGATGGAGCTTCTAGCTTCAATCAGTATCACCGTCACCACAAGAGAACAACCAGGGTGGGAGACGTACGCAGATGTCGAGAAGAGGAAGAAAGGAGAGGTGTCCTTGAATGCCACTGCTGATGTAGCGCACGCCGCGATGGCACCAGCTATTGAGAGACGCATGCTGGTTATGTTAGATGCTTACCGGTGACGACGTCGTCGAAGCTCTGATATGCCAGTCCACACAGCGGCACTGCGGGATCGGCAAAACAATACTCCGTCCGCATGGCACCCAGGATTCTCCCGCGTCGATAATATTATCGCGGCGGAAATATTTTGGAAATTCGAGATTCAAGATTCCACCTACACCACACAGAGAGGCACAATTAATTTTACTCTTCACGCCACAATATATCTTCGAGATGTTTGTTACCAAACCCAGACAAAAGAAGGTCATTGGACCACCACCAAAAAAGAGAAAGGCGAGAGATGCCACGATTGAGGAAATTAGTTTCGACTTCGATAAGAGATCCGAGTACTTGACGGGATTCCACAAACGCAAGGTTCAGAGATCAGAGCAAGCAAAGAAGGAGGCTGCAACAAAGGAAAGGGAAGAAAGAGTCCAAATGCGAAAGCAGGTATGTTCTATGCACTATTCGTGAATATGTTCACATGCTAATCACACACAATAGTTAAGAGAAGAGCGAAAGCAAGAACTTGAAGAACATGTCGCTGCCGTGAATGCATTGCTGGCGGATGCTGAGAATCCCAAGATATTTGAGGAGGACGACAACGAGGACGGATGGGGTGGTATTGCAGATGAACCATCAGAGACAGTGGAGCCAATCAACCACGAAGCAGAATATATCGACGAGGATAAATATACGACTGTGACGGTAGAGGAGGTGGACGTATCAAAGCATGGAATCACCAGAACGGCGGATGAGGAAGAAGAGGAAGAGAAGCTACGGCTTGAAAAGGAGACCAAGGCGAAAGCCGCAAAGGAGGCGGCAGAGAAGGAGGCTGCCAAGAAGGTCTGGCCTAAGAAGAAGAAGCAAAAATTTAGATATGAGAGCAAGACGGAGAGAAGAATTACGAGAGGAAAGCAACATGCTAGTAATAAAAAGGCCGCTTCGGAGAGGAGGGGAAGGGATTAAGGAGAACAGAATTCAATGGCGCTTTGGGAGCTTATGGGTGAAAGGAATGAGTTATACCATGTTTGAGCATGTCGCTCTGAGGATCAAGCATATAGGCGTACTGGCGAATCTGTCTTGAAAAGAATAAGAAGCGTTCCGAAGTATACAAGTTTCAACCTCACACAATACCACGACCAATGAAAACGTTCTTTAATAGAACACTTCATTGAAAAGGTTCAACCTACTCAACGAGTAGTTGTTGGCATCATAATCCACCGAAAATGCACAACAATGTCTAGAACAGCAGCGCTTGTGATCATGACTCCCCCAAAGAAAGCTTTGTCCCCCCAACACACAGATCTTAGATGTTGCCAATCTCGTTTTGGAAGTCCTCCAACTCCTTCTGTGTGGCAGCATACTTCTTGGCCATCTCCTCGTACTTTGCCTCCCACTGGTCTCTATCGCTCTCGAGAGCCTGTACCTTGCGCTCGAAGTGACCGGCCTTGACATCGGTTTGTCTAAGCCTGACGTTTTGAAATAGGCGGTCAGTAAAAGAACCCAAGAAATATCTCAACCCAAATCAAAAACGAAATTCGCGAGAAATTCTGCTGGGTGTACTCACTTGTCGTTGGTCTCACGAAGGTTCTTATCGGCTTCCTCGGCTTCCTCCTCGAGTAATTGCAGTCTTCGCTGAAGAGTCTCGTTCTGTGTACCGTGCTGGGTGCCCTCATCGGCGAGGTTCTTGGCCTCCTTAATACCAGTCTCAAGCTTCTCGACCTCAGCTTCGAGAAGGCCGTTCTTGTGTTGAAGAGAGGTGATCTCTTGCTCCTTGGCGAGGTTCTCTTGTTCGAGCGTCTTAACCTTGGTCTGGAGCTCCTCAACCTTCGCAGTTGCCTCATCCGCCTCGATGCGGAGGGTGTTCATTTTCTACATGGTCGAAATCAGCGGGATGTCCAAATACACATCGCTGGGAAGTTTGTAGATTATGATATTGCGTTCTTTGTTGTGCCGGCCCAGCTCTTGCAAGGCAGTAGCGGGGTGATTTGGCGGGATGTGGAGATAGACTCACCTCCTTAATGCGATCCATGGTAACGGTTGTATTTTTGAAAATAGGATTGAGGAAGTATCAGTCTCTAGGGCAAGGGGAAGTTTCTCGTAGATGCGATAAGGTGGTTTGATGAAGGGCGTTGTGATGTTGTGTTGAATGAAATGGAGAACGTGGTGGAATCACCATTAAGTTCGCTGGCTGCTGTGGAGGAGCACCAGAGCAGCCGAACAGCTTCAAGCGAGCGGGACAGGGGATGATACATACAAGTACATACAAGTACAGCCGTGGCGGTTGGACCGTGAAAGAAGGGGTGTTGCTCGGCAACGAAGCACAACAAGGAAGAGCTGCATCTGCGCGCGCAGGAATACCACCATACCACCCAACCTCCACCATTCCAAACCTTATCAGATCAATATCAACAAATCGTATCACATACACGTATACGTCTACAACATCTCGACTGTCTCACCACTGCTTTCGATGTGACGCGACGAGAATACCCCATCTTTCCATCGACAAAACCACCATTATCGACAAAATGCTGGCCGCTCGCAATCAAGATCAGGAAAATGTGATCCATGGTCACCAACAAGTCGCAGCTTCAAAGCCACTCAATCAAGGCTCGCGAAATGCTCCTCCAAAGACCCCCGGCAACAAGTTCCCCAAGACGCCCTTGAAAGTGCCACTTCACGACGAAAATGCGCCTACAGCATTCGGAGGAAAATCAGTCATGGGTACAAAAGGAAAGGGTCCAGAGAATATGATGCTGGGAGGAAAGAGTGATAAAAATGCATTCATTACACCAATGGGTTTGTTCACCCTCGCACGTTTCAATTGAAGAAGTTGCTGATCATTGAACTACAGGACCAAGAAACAGAGCTCCATTGGGAATGAAGACGACAAATGCAAAGACTAAGGCTTTCCAGACACCTGCAGCGCAAGAACCAGAAAAGACGCAGCTTAGACCCACGAGTACACGACGCATGAAACAGAGAACACCTTCCGCCGATGTCACCAAACTTTTCATCCATGGAGACGAAGCCCGACCATTGGAGGAGCGCGATGTCGAATATGCACCACCAAAGCCCAAGGATTTGCCATATGAGTCGGAGGATTTCCCAGGAGATTTGAACTACGATATGCTGAGAGGAGCCAACCTCACGCGCGGATTCCAGACCCAATATTTCGACAAGGTAGACAAGGACGGCAAGACTCGACGTGAGAGAGAGATGGAAGCCAGCAAGGAAAAGGCAATGAAGGAAGCTGACGCAATGATCCTGAAGTCCTTGGAAGAAGGTTCATGGGCTATCAGTGACGTACCAGAGACATGGGACAGCGAACCACAGAAGAAAAAAGTCGATGCCCCAGCGAAGCCCGTCCCAGTCTACAGAGCTCCGCCAACCCTCACAGCCCGCAAGGCAGTTTCGGCACTCAACGCCCCGCCAAAACCCCAGGTCGTCAGGAAGACCCCTATCCCCGTGAAGACCAGAGCACCTCTCTCACTCGTTCGTGCCAAGAGGCCTGCGGCTCCGGAACCGACCAACCCGTCGAGCATGCGCCACACTTCGGCGGTCGTCACGTCGCGCTCTACCATCGGCTACTCCAAGGGTCGCTCAACCTCTGGCGCTTTGAACAAGGATACTTTCGCGGCACCCGCTCACGCTTCGAGTGCTACCGTATCGTCAACCTCTACGACCGACAGTACCATGACGCCAGCTAAGTTTGCAAAGAAAACGGAGCCGGCGCAGCCCAAGAGGCTTGAGTTCTTGTCACTGTTCGATACGGATGACGAAGAGGATCTCGAGCCGGGCCTTAGAGGTGCGCTTCCGGATTGCATGAGGGAAGACGCTGAGGACGAGGAGGAGTTCAGCTTCAAGTTGTAGGGTTATTTATCGGATGGATTAGGATATGGAATGGGGAACAGGGATTAGGAAAGGATGGGATGGGATGGGATAGGATAGGATAGGATAGGATTATGGTATGGACGGATGGCGTTGCTCATCCTTGTAGGACTACAAGTCCCCCGGACAGGAAAATATCAATCGGCGAGGCAGGGCTGGTAGGTAGTTATGGATTACGTACGGGGCAGCGACCCCCTTTGCTTTCTGCGGTTATTGTACGATAGTGCTACATCGAATCTCGGCGAATGGATTCTTTCTTTGTTGAATCCGTCCGTGTCGTTGTGATGTACCTCATGCTCTTGACACCTCCAAACCCCCACGATATCTGTGCATCCCCCATCTCGCCGCCAGCACCCCTGTCTGGAACTCGACGCCTGCCTCCTTTATCCGCCTCCCGCCGTGGCTCTATCCCATCTCCCATCTCCAAGCCCCTCAAACCGTACGGCGCCATCAGTCCCGAGTTGAGTTCCATCGCAAGCTCCTCTTCGAATACCGCCGGCATATAGTTCCGGGTGATTTCGGCCGTGGTAGGGAGATGTGTAGCACGATGGGATCGGGCTGTAGAGGGGCTGTAAGGTATGGATGGGGTGGGGTGTTGACTGTAGTGTGTACGATAGATAGAGGAGAGGGTTATTAGATAGAGCATGATATATAGTGTTGCTTGTGAGGAATTCATGGTGTTAGGAAATTGCTGGGTGTAGATATAGATTGCTCCATTTGAATTGCAGGGATGGACTGGATCTTGATGTAGTAGATATTCTGTCTAGTACTTAGGTATCGTAGTAGTTGCGGATTATAGAGGAAGCAATTTTAATACCTTAAGGGCTTATTATCCTTGTTCATCACCAACTCACTATATTTTCAAAGCTTGCTAACAAATGTAGCACTTTACTCATCTAGTCAATGTATGTTATCCTATAACCTACTGTATCACCCTTACCCCACTCCAACTCCAACCACATCTGAACCCGAAAACAAACACATAGAAAGATTTCTATACCTAGCAGCTAACCTATTCTATAACTAGGTCATAGTCCACATCCCACCAAGCATCCCATCACTAGTCGTGTCCCATCTCGAGCACCCAGTATATATACATCACAACTCACTCTTAACCTTAGCACCCTTATAGCCTTCAGCCTCGACCCAAGCCAAAACGTCATCCCTATCCCTCGCAAGCCACTTATCCTTAGCACGGATAGCATCCAAGCTCTGCGCAAGTCCCTGATCAAAGCCCTTGGTACTTCTATCCTTGAAGAACTTCTCCACGTCCTCCATCTGCGCCTTAGTGGTGAAGCTCGACGTACAGATACTGACCATCGTGCCGAGCATACTGAGGCCCGCTGGCAATTTGCGCGCGATTTCGTCCCAGTTCTCCGTCATCCAGTTGAACAGCGCCACAATACCCTCGGGGTGCGAGCGCAGGGATGCGACGGGCAGGTAGATGTCCTGCTCCTTGACCTCGCCGCCGAGTGGGAGAGCGAGTGTGCGGGCCATGAGTTCCGGGTCCTTGGCGCGGCCGAGGGAGCGGAGGGCGGTGTTGCGCTCGTCCGAGTTCTTGGAGTTGCGGTATGTTTCGAGGATGGTGTCGTACTATGGCAGTCAGCCATGAGATTCATTCAACGCAAAGGTCCAAAGACAAGAAGGGGCAACTTACCTCGCTCTTACCACCATACTTCAACGCCATTCCGAACACACTGCCGCGGATATTTGGGTGGATAGCAGACTTATCACCCTTGGCAAACTTAGCAAACATATCCTGTGCTGCCTTGATGATGACCTTATCACCGGACAATCCAGCGCTGCCAAAGAGCATAGCCTTGAACTGCTGTTGAATATGGTCGTCATCATCCTTGAACACCCAGCCGGCCTTGTGAGCTTTAGCGCTCAGAAGGTCACGCTGGAAAGCCTCGAGGCCATCGCGAACGGCTTTGTCCTCAAAGACCCACGCGGATTGGATGGAGCCGAGGCGAGAAATAATTTCATTCCAGACGACGAATTCTGACTCGCTGCTGAAACCCTTGAGCAGCTTCAAGAGGCCAGATGTCTTCTGGTAGCCTGCTGCAGCCAAAGATCCTGCATCGGCGATCATACCGGCACGATCCTCGACACTGAGCAGACCATCCTTGGCAGCCTTTCCAAGTTTCTCGAGACGCTCTGGAGTGTATGATGTTCGGTAAATGCTGGTGTGGTCTGCGTTGAGCTTGAAAAAGTCGTTGCTTGGCACCTTGAAGTTCGCTTCGCGCTTGTCAAGGGTGAGCTCCTCATCGATTCCATCCTTGGTGCGGAGACCGAGGAAGACTGGGTACAGGATCTCATCCTCCTCAGGCTTGACATCGGCTGTGCGAAGGAAACGGTTTTGTTTGACGTGAATGGACTTCTCACCCTCATTCTCGGTGACGGTCACAACGGGGTAACCGACATTCTTGGTCCAGATATCCATGACCTTCTCAATGTCCTTGCCACTAGCATCTGCAAGGGCAGCCCACAAGTCACCGGTTTGAGTGTTGCCATACGCGTGCTTCTTCAAGTACTCTCGGATACCTTTCATGAAGACATCCTCACCCAAGTACTTGGAGATCATACGAAGAACACATGATCCCTTGGAGTATGAAATGGCATCGAAGATCTGGTTAATTTCATCTGCACGCTTTACTGGAACCTCAATTGGATGAGAGGATCTGAGAGAGTCGAGAGATAGAGCGCTTTGAAGATTGTCGGTGACATAACTTTGCCATACCTTCCACTCTGGGTAAAATACATTGCAAGAGTACCAAGACATCCATGTAGCAAAACCTTCGTTGAGCCACAAACCATCCCAGAAATCCATAGTAACCAAGTTACCAAACCATTGGTGAGCCAATTCGTGTTGGACAACCTCAGCAACACGCTCCTTGGTAGAGGCACCACTAGTCTTCTCATCAAACAGCAAATCAACAGTACGGTAAGTGATGAGACCCCAGTTCTCCATAGCACCAGCTGAGAAATCTGGAATGGCAACCATATCCATCTTTGGCAACGGGAACTTGCTGTCAAAGGTCTTCTCGTAGAATTCAAGAGTACGAGCGGCAAGCTCAAGAGAGAAGCGGCCATGCTCAATATCCTGGTTTGGTGGTGAATACACACGGACTGGAAGGCGGAACTTGTCGGTCTCGATATAGTTGAGCTCTCCAACAATAAATGCCAAGAGGTATGTCGACATGAGTGGTGACTTGTTGAACTTGACGGATTTCTTGGTGGTCTTGGAGATCTCTGATTGAATCTCGGTCTCTGAAGCGACGTCCATGTTACTCAGGCATGTCAAGTTCTTGTCGGCAATCAAAGTGATGGTAAATTCGGCCTTCAGGGCTGGCTCATCAAAACATGGGAAAGCTCTTCGAGCGTCAGTAGGTTCCATCTGTGTAGTAGCCATGATTCCCTCTGAGCCATCAGCGTTCTTGTATGTAGATCTGTAGAAACCCGCCATCTTGTCATTCAACTCTCCAGTGAACTTCATCTCAAGCTGTGCCTTGGTTCCCTTTGGAATGGTCTTCTCGAAAGCAACCTTGGTCGTCTGTGTGGACTCATTGTATGATACATCTGGTGACGAGCTGATGGTTGTTGATCCAGAAACGACCTTTGTGCTGTGAATCTCGAGATCAAGGGTGTTCAGGCTGATGGAGGTGGTGTCGTCGACAACATCCAAATCGATGAGAACAGTGCCGGTGTACTTGAGTGTCTTGAAATCTGGCTCAAGGGTCAAGTCGTAGTGCTTTGGAATGACATTGGCTGGGAGGATCTCGCGACCCTTTGAGATATCCATGCTTCCCCCCGCAGCTTCAGCGTGAAATTTGCACATCTTGTGATTACGGTAGGAGCAGTGTCGAACTGCCGTGAAAGGTTGAGGAAGGGTTCTAAGACTGTTCGAGCCTTGTGGTCGTTTGAGGATGGATTGGGACTGGGCACTGTAAAGAAGATAAAGAATCAACAAATGCTACACATATACGTTGTATTATTGTTGGTATTGGTGGTATTGGTGGCGGTGGTGGTGATGGTGATGGTGTTGTCTATCCGACGAGACCATACTATGATAGGTATTGACTTTGAGCTACATGGGTGCTTACAATGAGGGGGAAGAGCGGGTTGTATTGATGGATGTAAGACTTCTGCTCAACGCTCTTCTCTGTGTGAGAGATGCAACAGAAACAGAAGATTGACGAAGAAGACGGTTTCGGAGGATCGTGAGATCGATCAATGAAGAGGTGATGACACGCATTCGAGAGGGAGGGTCGAGGTCAATGCAGAGCAGAGCAGACCGAGGAGTGGTGGTGGGGTCTTTGGAGCTTGGGGTGGTGGAAGGTAGGTAGGTAGGTAGGTGGGTAGGTAGGTAAGGAAAGGTAAGGGAAGGGAAGGGTAGAGACGGGTAACGGTGACCGGGTAGGTGGTGGTGGTGGAGGTGGCGGTGGAGGGATCTGTACCTCAACCGTAGAGGACTCCGTGCTCCGTGACTGACTTGCTGGGTGAATGATGGATGATGGCCAAGGAATCCGCTCCGCCAAAGCTTGCCCAGGTGGGAAGGCGGGCGGGTAGAGAGCGGCAGAAAATTAATCTGCGCGCTCTGTCCGCCTACCATTCTGCTCTGATGGGGAAGGTGTGTATAAGGCGGTGAAAAGACTTTTCGCTTATTACCGAGGTGGAAATCGTTGCCCATGGATGGCCTTAGGTCGTACATCGTGAATCTTCTTTTCCTCTTCTTCTTCTTCCCTTCTCATGCAACATAAGTCCTTCCAACATCACTCGTTACTACCCCCGCGATTTGTTGGCGTTCTCTGATATTTCATTACGAGTATTGGACGTTGCAAGAGCATTTACAGCCGTACGTTTGACATGTCTATGAGCTCCAAAAGGTTCTCTGAGTAGTCGTGATAAAGTTATGGTTACATCTTACATGTGTGTTTACTTGGTGTCAAGTGGGTAGTACGGAGTACGGAGTACGTATTCTATGCCCTCATATTTGAGTGAGTGTCAAGTGTCAAGTGTCAAATGTCAAACGTCAAGTGTCGGGTGTCACAAGTACCTGACTCTTCATCATTGGCAAGACATGCGCAGTACTTCACCTACCTAGGTAGGTACTTGTAGTCTGTCGTGTCAGAGTATGCTGCAATGTGCAGATACTTGCACCTTAAGTCAGAGAATCGATCATGTGTTCAAGTCTCGTGCATCGATTGCCATGAACTTGTCTTTGGCTGTGACAACTGGCCTCACCATATGCTGATTTTGTCTGCCCAGCCACTCTTTGCGGCGGTATTCAATTCAATCGCTTCTCCCAGATGGCATCAGATCAGCCGTTTTGAAAGACCGACTTTGTCCACCGCCAAGGTCCACGAACTTGAAAATGTCGATGCTCTGCTGAACTGCCTCACGTGATGTCCACCAAATAGACGCTGTGAACCAAGCGATTCTGATCTCTCTCCCCTCAACCAATCACAGCAAGGCCTTCAAACCTCCAACAATAGCACCACGTTTCACCCTGGCCAAGCAGCCTCATAAGAGCAAACGAAGACCTCTCGATAAACATTCAGACGTTCATACTGTGGCCCACACCGCATCAAGCTTTCTACAGTACGCGCTTCCTTCAAACATCGCTCGCTCTGGCCCTTCATCAGACCCGCGAAGAGACCAGGAATTCCCCAGAATTAGGAGCTGCAGAGCTATTCGCGGATACATGGTCGTCGTCGAGAAGCCCGATCCATGGTGCTGGTAGCATGGACCTTTCTACACGCGACTGTAACCAATGAACAAAGAGCTCTCATCTAAAATCAGACATGAGGCGCGCATCTGGTAGGCAATGCCTGCGATGATGGATCGTGTGGAGTCTGCTCATCGGGCTCTCTGGTCGCTACTGGCTTTGGGCATCGTGTATTCAGCTTGGTAATGGTGATATCTGAAATGTTTCTTCTCATATGATCCCCTTGACGCACGTCGGTTCTTTCTTCTTTCTTTCTTCTTCTCCTTCTTCGAGTCTTCTACATTTGTCTTGTACTTCCTTTTACGTCTTGAGTAATTACATATCTTGAATAGTCTTATTTTCTGCATACTCGATCTCTTCCAACCTCTACTTCACCTTTTTCTGTTTGAACACTCTCAAGAATGAGACGTACTCGAATTCTGGAGCTTGCCGTTACGACGTCGCTGTTTTCTCTTGCTGCCAATGCTCTGTCGATGCCAGCACATGCTCTTTTCAACCGAGAGTCATCAAGTTGTGCGATCTCTGGGGACGTCTATTGCTCCGGAAGCGGTCTCCCATCGAATTTCTGTTGTGCGGCATCTTCAACATGCATAGTTCTGGCAAGCAGCACGACACTAGTCTGCTGTCCGGAAGGAGTATCATGTAATAGACTGATACCCGTCACATGCGACGTCTCGCAGCTCAACGCAACATCGAATCCCTCCAGCGAACTCCTCACAACAGACCTCGATGGCACTCTTCCAACCTGTGGCTCCGCATGCTGCCCTTTCGGATACTCCTGTTACAAGAACGAGACCTGCATTATCAACTCGGACCAAGGCTCTTCTTCGACGGGGTCCTCGGGGTCAACAAGTGCAACACTCACATCCGTAACAGCGACAGCAACGAGCATCTCCATCCCCACAGCCACCACATCCACAGCAGTTATCTCATCATCCTCGTACTCGTCTTCGTCAACTGTCGTAGGCGCCAGCAAATCTACCGACCCAGCAACGGCTTTGACAGCCTCAAGCACGCAGTCGTCCAACTCCGCCACAGCTGTCACCAAAAAGCACTCGACATTCAACACCAAGGCTATTCTAACAGGTCTTTTCTCTGGCCTCGCAGCAGGAGTCATCATTGCCATAGCTGTCTTCTTCTTCCTCCGTACCCGCCGTCGCAAAGCACAGAAAACCTCCATTTCCGGACCAATCTACTATGAGGGCTCCGCCGCGTTGCGTACTGATTTCCTGCGTCGAAGCCCGGCTCCGAAGCCCAACGGATTGAGGCCGATGGTTGAAGTGAGGCCGTGGAATGACACTCGATCAGAGGTCGCAGCTCGATCAGAGAATACAGGCAGGTCCGAAAAGCCAGCTCGATCAAACACGACGCGCTCGACGTTCAGATCGAACACCCTCCGATCATTGACCCTGAACGACACGCCGAATCGTAAGACGGGCCGTGCATCAACGATGCAGCGCGTACGCAGCCTCTTCCACCGCAGCAACGCATCGTCCGACACGCTGTCCAGCTTCGCGAGCAACGCACCTGTCAGCGCGCGCCATCCGGATTTCCCACCGGGAACTCATCCCGCCTTGGCGCATAGTATGGGCAGCCAGACCCGCACGCCGAGTCTAAGAAGGCAGGGGAGCATGGAGGAAATTAATGTTGGCTTCCAGAGGAACAGCATGGGACCGGGTAATGGATCTCAGGGAATGGGGGACAGCCTAGGACCTCAAGGAACGGGCCTGGGCTTGTTGGGCGTGGATATGAGGGGCAGTCATCAGACAAGCTTCACGGATATGATGAACCGTGCGGATCTGCATTTGGATGAGCCGTTTGTGCCTGGGTATCGGACGAGCTAGTCCACGTGGTCCCTCATTATGCCTTTCCTTTTTTTATTTGTTCTACGAAGTTATGAGGAGGCTAGCAAGCGTGTGATTTTCTGGATTTGGAATTAGATTTAATGCTTCTGCGAAGCGGATCGATGCGGACGGAATTGGACTGGGAATTGATAGATTCATTACATAAAATAATACCCTCAGATGTAATTCAATTTTTGCCTACCTTATCATTCCACCCGAAATGAATACCATCTCAGCTCTATTACTCCCCATATCCCTATACCCTCAATTCCCGCCCACACATCCCCAGTTCCCCCACAAACTCCCACTTATTGCTTCTTCTTGCTTGCGCTCCGCGTATTATGCGTGTTATGCGTATTCTTCTTCTCCTTCTTCTCCTCCTGCTGCACCTCAAACTTCCTCTGCTCATCGGCCTCCTTCCGCTCCGCATACCACTGCCCAGCCTGCAAGACAAGCACGCCAACCAACACGAGCGCCAGAATGGTATTGCTGGCCGCCAATACCTTCAGGCTATCCTCGCGGCCGATGACGCCCTCGCTGACGGCAACATGCCTCTCGCCCTCGACCATGTCGACGCCATACGAGCCCTCCGTCACGATGCGCAGCCCCTTGACGATGTTCGTGATGTACACGATGATGCCGATCACGTACAGCACCAGACTGGCCCCGTCAAACAGCAGGTTCGACTCCGACGGCTTGTACAGCTTGAGGAAGAACCCCGACAGCCCCACCGAGATCGCCGCGTGCAGGATCCGCGATATCAGCGGCGGCGACGCGTGCAGGAACCGCAGGTGCGTCTCCAGCTGGTCGTAGTAGGCGGCTGGCGTGGTCGACGACGTCCAGAGGATGGGGTAGTCGTACGGGAAGGACGAGAATAGGATGCCGAGGAAGAAACACGTTGCTGGGTGCGCGTTAGCTGGGCTGCTCTGCCATTGTGCCTTGCAGTGCGATATGGTGCTTTGTTTTGTTGTGTTGTGTTGTGGTGCTGTGTTGTATGCTGCGCTGGAGCTATGACCTGCTGGACCCCGAATCCGTTGCTTGCGGGCCGCTGGATTCATGTTCATGCTCTGTGGGAAGGGATGAGGACTTACGACCGATGATCATGAAGGTCGAGAATGATGAGGCGCCTGTGACTGCCATGGTGCCGGTTGTGAGGGTGTGAATACTCCTTGCTTCGTGGTGAATTGGGGTGGGATTGCGAGTGAGTAAGCAGGCTGGGAGAGGACGAGTCGAGTCGAGTATGGTGATTGATTGATTGATTGATTGATTAAATCCTTACGCTATGCAGGTCCCTAGGGTCCTATGAGCTTGCCGGCTTACTAATCTAGTGCTATTCGCTTATTGTACAAATGAAAATCCGAGCTTGATTCTTCAGCCCCCAACGATAGTTTGTCTTGCACATGCAAGTTATGTGCGTGACCATGTCACATAGTAAGTAGCCCAGTGTGGCTTTGCATGTGTGGTTCTATCCTAACCCTTCCCTTTCCTCTATTCCGCCTTCCCTGCCTTTTCCTTCTCTTCTTGTTACTCCTTATCTTTGTCTTCCTCTTCTTTGCTATTCAATTCCACTTCCTGTAGTTCAAGTGCCTCTTTAAGATCCTTCCATTCTAGTCTGCCTGTTTCTACTACAAACTTGATAACCGCTCTTACTACTTCTATGTCTAGTTCCTATTTCTCTAGGGGTCTATTAGGGTTTTGGAATCTAGTGTAGGTATATAGGTTGTGTCCTCCTAGTATATAGGAGATGTTACTAAAGCTTGGTCCTAGCTTGTTGGCTATTGCCTGCCTCTATGTTCTATACCTTGGGTATATAAGAAGGAAGTAGTATATTGTTTTAGCTCCCTATCTACAGTTATATTCTTAGCTTGCTACTTTCCCTATTTTGTTAAGGAAGTTGTTTAGCCTAGTATAGCCACTATAGAGTTAGAAGAGGATTGTAGCTTCTTTGCAATTTAGTTTGTTATAGAGGATTGCTATATGCTTGCCTAGAATAGTACTATCTATAGCCCTTAGGCTCTATCTAGTTGTCTATATACTTTGTCTATCTTGGTTATAGATAACTTTAGAGAGGGTGTTCTAGTAGAGTTTCCTTGATCTAGTATTTGACTAGTCTATACAAGTTGCTTGTACTTAGCCTACTATAGCTAGTTTAGTGAGTTGGTCTACTTAGATATAACTATCTATCTTAGCTAACTTTAGGATCTATCTAATAGTAATATTCTATCTTGGGTTAGTGCTTGCTCTAGTAAGTTTATAGATTTGTTGGACAATGCTAGCCCCTTCTAATAGATAGGACAAGTTTATAGTAGAGATAGCAATTTGACTATCTAAGTAGATAATAACTCCTATCTAGCCAACAATTGTATCTAGGATATTGTCTACTATCTTTCTTGTCTATCTAGAGGCTTTAAGCACTGCACCTAGCTCTACTATGTTAATTTGTATCTTCCTGTTTTTACTTACTTTTTAGGAGAGTAACTAGATATAAGAGTCTCTAACGCGTGCTATAATTCTAATGCCTATAATTCCATTTTTGTATAACACATCCATATAGATTTAAATATTCCTATTTATATCTGCCTTGTACGCCTCTACTACTTCTATTAAGGAGAGGGTCACTTTAGTGCCTCTAATAGGTCTCTTATACTATAGTAGGGCTATCTATACTAGAATAACCTCTATTGTAAGGTTGGGACCTAGGAGGAGGTGCCTTATATATTGCAGTAGAGATTGCACTAGTTTTTTGGGGATAGTGTCCTTACTTAGTATATTTTGTAGTAACACTTTTAGTAGGTTGTTATCTAGGAGTAAGTGTATCTCGACCTAAAATTGTAAGATCTTAAGCTATAGCTATGTGTATAGGGCTAGGAGCAAGGCTTTAGCGCTAGCTACTTTAGTAGACATAGTTTTAAAGCACTTAATTACTAATTGGGCTTTAAGTTTTTGGATTGGGAGGAGGACCTTTCTAATAATGTTGTTTGGCTTGCTTCTAAGGTAGTAGGAATACTATACTACTATAGTATAATCTGTTTGTGTTGCTACTATAGTATAAAAAAGGTGTCTAGAGGACTCTAGCTTGATATATATAAGGCGCTTTAGTTATCCTATATAGTTCCACCCTTAACTCTTAACCTTTGCTATATAATGTTTGAACCTAAGTTTAGTATTAAAGATTACACTAAGGATACATTGCTATATAGTGGCTTCTACTATATAGTCTCTAACTTGCAATAGATCGCTTGGTTGCTAGCTTTTGTTCTAGTTCCAAGTAAAGTGCATAAGAATAGTCTTGTCTCCTTTGAATATAGCACTGCTATCTTTTGCCTACTATAGAGCCTATAGGACAACCTTGCTATTAAGGGTGGCTATATTTTTGGCAATTGAATCTAAGATAGCCTATCTAGTGTAGTTGTCTACAAATCCTATGTTACCCCTCCTAGAGTTCGCTTTCTTTTCTAGTAGTGCTATATTAAAGAATATATATAGGATTGGTGCTATTGTAGAGCCCTATAGGAGTCCTACTTCTAGGAGATCTACTAGTAAGGTCTTAGTCCTATTAAGGACAACTAATACGCTTTGTCCTATATAGTATAAGTCTACCTATTAGACTACTCTTTCTAGGATGCATTTAGCTTAAAGCTTGCTAACTAGGACTAGTCTAGATACCCCACTAAACGCTCCTTTAACATCAAAGCTAATTAGTAAAAGCACTTTTTAATTTCACTAGGCTTTGTAGATCCTTTTGACCAATAGGATAAGGGCTTGATTGTACAACCTCCTTAGTCTTGCGCTAAACTGTATGTCTAGTAGAAGCCTATATATCTTGGCCTAATACAATAGTCTCTAAGCGAGAACTAGTTCTATAAGCTTCCCTAGGGTAGGGAGGAGAGAGATAGGTCTATATACTTTAGCTACTTAGTAGTCTAGTTTGCTAGCCTTATAGAGGGGGAGAATACAAGCCACTTGCTATTGTTGTAGGATATACCCTAACTAGTACAAGGCTTGGAAAATTTTAGTGATTTTAGGACCTACTATTTGCTATGTCTTTTTCTAGACAATGTTTAGGATCCTATCTATTCCTAGGGCTTTCTATAAGCTAATCTTTTAGAGGGCTCCTTTAATTTTAGTAATAGTAATATCTATATCTACTAGGATAACTTGTAGTCTATCTAGGATTGTATCTTCTTTCTATCCTCCTAGGACTAGGGGGAAAAAGGTTTTAAGGAGGACTCTAGCTTTGCTCCTATTACTATCCACCTTTGTTTTGATTCTATCTTGTTTGGTAACTAAGGTTGGAATGTTTCCAAAGGCTAATAGTTGTAGATCAAGGTATCTTGCTGCTTTCTAGATGTTATCTGTTTTATTAAGGAATTTCTTCTAGTAATTGTGTTTCTTATACTAGATCTTATTGTGTAGGTAGAGGGCCACTATCTTAGCTTCCCTATTGCTAGTTATATAGTCCCTACCCTATTAGTGCTAGTAGTTATCCTAGTTCCTAAGTTTAGTGTACACTCTTCTAAGTTCTAAGAGTTCTAGATCCCACTATGCTTTTATATATAGGGATTTGTTAATCTTAGGGGTGTTGTTTTTGACTATAGATAGGATTTTATCTTGTAGTGTTCTTACTGCTTTATTAATTTGGTCTATGGAGTTATAGCTCTTACTTTTAGACTGGATCGATGTTAGCTCTTTGTTGACTGCTTTCTAGTTAGTGCGTTTAAAGTTGAGCTTTGCTTGTTTGGGGGCAACAATTTTATAGTCTATAAGCTTGATAATAATAGCCTTATAGTTAGAGGTGTGCTTAGTGTTGTGTAGGTAATACTATAAGACTCTGTTCTTTATAGTAGCTAATAGGAGGAGGAGATTAATAGTAGTTCTAGTGCTATACTAGTATGTTACTATACCCCTTTCTAGGGTAGAGAGGAGATTGTTGTTGTATATCTAGGTAAGGAGAGGCTCCTCTTTGCCTATATATCTGTTTACTAGCACTCGATCTCCACCCTACACTAGGTTATAACAGTTGAAGTCTCCTCTAATTAGGATTATAATATTACTACTATGCTTGATTTTTGCCTTAAAGATAGCTACACTAAGGGCTACTAATCTTAAATTAAGTGTGTTTGCAAGTGCTCTTCTTGTAGTGTTAACTAGATTCTATCCTAGAATATAGATTAATGCAATGAAAATTGTGCCCTACTAGGTGTAGACAATCCTAGCTGTTATATCTAACAAGTTAACTGGAATCTATACAAATAAAACGTCCTTATAGACAAAAATAAGCGATCTAAACATATACTATACTTCCCTATCCTTTTAGGTTGTAGGGGTAATAGGTGTCTAGTGCCTATATTAATAAATAACCAGTTTGTTGTGTACCTTGAGAATACTTGGTTCTATAATTAGAAGAGCAGTGTATTAGCTTAGTGCTTTGTTATTTAGTAGACTAAGTTGGGCACCTAGTCTCCTATTTAGGTTCGCTAAAATAATTTTGGTGTGTTCAATTATACATCTTGCATTTGAACTTTACTACTTTAAGTATATACACTTGGCCCACTTCTTCTTTACTTTCTCTAAATAGTTTGCTACTCTTTAGATTGTAGTCTTCTAGGCTAGTGTAACCCTTCCTAGAGTTTTTTATGCTCCTTAAGGAAGACTAGGTATCCTAAGTCTATTACTATATAGGGTCCTCTATATATAGGACATTTTAAGGTAGTAGTAGTATATGCTTTTGTTTTGTAACTTTTAGTATACTTTCTATATATAACACTTCCTATATAATGTAACTAGTAGTAACTATAGTTATTGCACTTAAAGTATCTCTATAGTTTAGCGATTCTCTAGAAAGCACTTACTCTAGCAATATTGCCTCTAATTTTGACTAGTCCTTTCTAATTTGCTCTATACACGTTGTTAGTGCTTGCAAGGTGGATTACTATTAACCTATTCTACTTTTTACCTTTGGATATCCAATAGGCTTTTATAACCCCTATAAAATTATTCTAGGAGTAGAATTTTAACCCAAAGTTAGCTTGGATTTCGTGTGTACTAGGGATTAAGACTTTGTTCTAGATTATATTATCCACTTTAATTGGATGCTACTTGTTACCCTTTGTGCGTGCACCTTTAAAGAGGATGTTAACCTAGTTGTTGTAGATATAGAGGATAGCTGCCTTCTATTTAGTGTTAGTAATAATCTTAATTGAGTTTGGCTTTGTTTAGATGCCTTTGATTTTAATGTGGCTTGTTAATAGTTGGCTAGAGATAACTTCTTGGATCCACTTTTTAGTTGCCTCTCTATCTCTAAAGGTGTTCTCTATCTTGTCTACTATATTTTGGGTATCTATAACTACCCTAGGTAGAAGGGCTAGTTTCTTGAGGTTTTTAGATGTAGGTGTACAACCTATATAGGATAAGGTTGCAAGGGGCCTTGTTGCTAAGGAGGATAGGTTAACTGATTGTAAGGCTATAGATATATAGGATTGGGGTCTTGTAGCTAGCTTATTTGGGTTACCTATTGGTGCACCTACTAGAGCTTGAAAGCTTAAGATAACTAACTTTGATATTTCTATATTGCTACTAATTGTTTGTATCTAAGTTTTAAGTTTGCTAAGTTGCTTGCTTATACCTCTAGCTGTAAGTTGTAGTTCACCTATAGTGGCTTGTAGTTTATTGAGTTTAGATTGAAGAGCGTTTCTCTCTTCTCTTGTTTGGTGGAGCTTGTTTAAGAGCTTGCTAAGTTCTATAATAGTTTGGTCAAGACCTTGTTTGAGGGCGACATTTTCGTTGAGGATTGAGTTGAGCTTTGTGTTCAGTTCGCTGTTTTTGTACGTTATGTTCTGGAATCTCTTGTTGATTGTTGATTCGATTCTTGCAAGGATAACTTCTTCTATATTGATACCACTGTTACTTCTTGTGGTTCTCTCTATGCGTTGGGGTATCCTTGTGGATTTGTGTCTCTAAGGAGTGTGCAGTGGCGACGCCAACCTTCCCCAAGTAGATCTTTCCGCCATTTTGACGGGAAGCTTCTAACTGATTGATTTGGACCAGTATACCGATGACTTTTATCGAGTTTTGATCTGATTCCGCAGTTTTTTCAGGGTGTGATGGGTGTTGTCGAGTATGGTGATGGGATGGGTGAGTATCCGTTGCGTGTTGTTGGTGCGCCGGCTTAGTCAAGCTGCTAATTTGTCGCTTGTGTGCGCATTTGGAGGGTGGGGAGGAGGACTAATGCTCTTGTGGCTTGCCTTATCTTCTTGACACATACGAGAGCATAAAATGCTGGCCAGAGTGAGATAGAACAGATGCTATTTGTACTGATTTGGCGTTTTCCTGTAGTTACTGTTTTATTAGGGGTAGGTTTCTCGTGCCCTTAATTTAAAGTGTTAGCTATTGTACGCTTGTTTGCTAAGTACTGTAGTAACGACTAAAAGGTACATACAGTTTCAACGACGTTGGGCTGCAAAGCTACCTAACTACTTCACCCGCCTATCTCATCCAAGCAATTTCCAGCCCTCAACACTCATCCCAGCAATAGGAAGCACCTCCTTTTCCGCGGCTATTCTAACAAGTAGCCCAGTATGGAGCTCATCACGATATATTGCATCATAGCAGCAGCTATAATCCTAGCCATATTCTTTACATTGGCCTTCTTAGACGGCGAGATTGACGAGAGGACTATTCTCGCAACGCCCAACATTGCCAAGGACGACGCCACTTTCACTTCCTTCGCGACCATCAGGATAAATGCGTCGGCAGATGATGTTTGGGAAGCTGTACTTGCCTTCCAGGATTATCCGCGCTGGAATTCCCTACTGAGGAAGAGCACGTGGGAGGAGACTACTGCTGATGGAGCGCCGTTCGTGGGATCAAAGGGGGCTATCAGGGTAAGTCATCTTTATTGTGCATATATACATGTATATGCAATGAGGAGAAATTTGCAAGTTGAGAATGTTTAAGAAATATGGGCTGACAAGGTATTTAGCCGGCTCTGAAGGGATTTAAGGAGAGAGACATGCGTGTGCAATGTACACTGCTTGACCGGGAGCGTAAATTATTTGCGTTCAAGGGTATCTCAACATTGTCAATCTTTTTGAATGTTGAAAAGGTGCAAGAGGTCGCTCCTGTGCAAGGCGAGAAAAACGCATGTGACTTTCGGGTTTGGAATACTGTTGGCGGGGTTGCCGGCCTTCCTGCGAGATATTTTATGAAGGCCACCGTTGATGATGGTACGAAAAGGACAGCTGATAATCTCAAGGAGTGGGTTGAAAAACAGAAGGCTTAACTGTGTATTTTCCGAGCCGTGGAGTGGAGTTTGGACGAGTCTTCGGGTGTGAAATCTTGTCCATTATCGAGTTCATGTCATACATGACAAACCGATCAGAGGGGACTTGGCCTGCCGAAATGTCGCGGAGCTCAGATGCTCTGTCATGATACTTACATCGTTTCTCAAGAGGTCAAATTCAAGCCAATATCACCAAGGGATCGAGAACCAAGAGAAAAAGATATTTGATTACGTGCTGGAAATGTTATGTGACGATACTAAAGATCTTGATATTCCTTGTGCTCAACAGCAGAAGTAGCAGCCTTCTTCTCCATACCAGTTGCCGTTCCTCTCTCTGCATCCGGGTGTGCAACAGTCGGCACTTCAATATCAATTTCAGCAGCCAAAGCTCTTGACTTTTCTGTGGCGGCCATACCACCCAACACAGCACCATCACCATCGAAGTGCTTGACGATTTCTTCCAGAGGCGTGTTGCGAGTCTCAATGTAAAACTTCCAAACAACTGCAAGTTCAAATGCGAGCCATACCACATACACAATATAATACTTCCACCCAATGGCTTTGAGTGCAATGGGGTTGACGTATTGATTGAAGAAGAGAGCCAAATCAACTGCCAGGAACAGAATGGTCATTCCCTGTCATACAATTAGCAATGCCTCAACGAGCATTCAGATATCACATACCTTTGCACGGATGTTGAATGGCAAGATCTCTACACCATACCCAACAAGCAATCCAGACCAGGCAGTGTTGTAAAAGATGTAATAAATGAAGATGAAGGCGACAACAGTATGCCCTGCAGCCGTCGGGCCCGTGGCCGAACTCCCATCCGAAGCAATGGTGAACTGCGCGGAACAAGCGGTCCACACGATGAACGAGCAAAGCATACCGCCAGTAGAAATGAGGAAAAGAATACGACGACCAAGCCTGTCGACCATGAAACACATTCCCAAGGCGACGATGAAGTTCACAATCTGGAGGATACCGTTGATCAATAGCTGGGTGTTGGAATCTGTGATACCGATGTCTCCAAGGACGATGAAGATATAGTATGAAACCAAGCCGTTTCCAGACCACTGGGAAAAGAATCCAAGGGAGACCAAGATAACGAGACGGTGTCGGTTTCCGGGTGTGCGCCAAAGCTCTGACCAGGCATTTCCTTCGAACTCTTGCTCAAGCTTGATGGTTTGTTGGATCTCGGTATATTCAAGCTGAACGACTTCGTCTTGATCATCCCCGCGTGCGTGAGCTTTTGCGAGAATTGATAGTGCCTTCTCGTTGCGGCCTTTGGCGATGAGCCATCTTGGGGATTCGGGGACGAACCTTTGTTCTTAGCATTTGTTTGATCTGTCTACGACTGTGACTTGGACTTACCAGATGAATGTTATCTGCAGAATCGATGGGAAAGCCTGAACGATCGATGGTGCTCTCCAGGCCCACGAACCCACCAGATTATTGGTGCCTGTATCTTTGTCAGATCAAATCACTTGAGTCAGTGTGGTGCTTACCAAAAGTCAGCCAAGCGGCTATGATGCTTCCAAAATACCAAGTGCAGTTATAGATGGTGGTATAGACTGCACGATGCTGGGGATGTACGAGTTCGGTGATTAACAGTGGGGAAGCCCCATGGGCAATGGCGACTCCAAAACCAATGAAGAAGCGCGCAGCAACGAACATGCCAAAAGTGAAGCCAAGAGATTGAAGGACCACACCGAGAATCATGATGCTACAGCCGATCATGACACCCGTACGACGGCCAAGAATGTCGGCGATGTATGGCACAGCCGGGAGGGCTACGAGGGAGCCCACGGACATAATGCAGTTGAGAAGACCAAGATGGGAGGCAGAGGGGTGATGGAAAGCTGCCAATTATCAGGTCAGCGCTGCCCAAGGGGATGGATTTGGAGACTTACAATCCTGCCATTGTGGAAGTGACTGCAGCCCATTCATCATGGACCCATCATATCCGTTCGTCGCAGACGTCAAGATCACAAACATCAAACAGATATACATGCCACGCATACCCGGCTCCTTGTACCACGTAACTCTCTCGAACTCGCGACCCGCAAGCTCGAAGGTCTTCTTCGTACGTTGGAAATCCATAACAGCTGCTTTTCGAATCGATTCTCGAGTATGAAGGTGAAGATGGCGGGCGTGGAGCACACCTCGTCATCACAGGAACAACATGATCTTATATCAACACCATATACAATATCCCGTACAGTATCTTGTACGACATCAACCCATTTATCCGCACACAAAGTCTAGCCCAGACAAGTCTACCCGGAATCACGGTCCGCAATCAGAATGAGTAGCGGCGCACCAGACAGGAGAATCACCGAATCCGCACCGTCTGCCTGTCGCCCCAGCACAATCCATACCATCTTCATGCGCAGCATGGCCACACAGCAGCCCATTCCACCCCATCTCACCCCTTCTAGAACACATGAACCGACCTACTTAAGCGCCCTGCGACCTGTCAGCTACATCCATACCCCTAACCCCGCATAAACAGCCACTTCCCCAGCAACCAACAAACCCTCCACGACTTAGAATGCCCCTATGCCATTTACCCCGGATTCGAACCCGCCCCTCACTCGTCCGCCGCAGCCCAGAATCCGGAGAACCTAGCACGCTGTCCTTCCCCGCATGCAGCCGCTCGCTTTTAGCCTGAATGCAGGCCGGTGCGAGGTGGGTGCGGGCTGGGGTAAATGGACACTTAGAACGGGAGGGTGTCTGGTTGATTGATTTGGACGTGTGCGTGTGGATTTACTCACGGTTCGAATTTGGAATGGCGATTTGCGATTGGGGTTGGGTGTTGGATTGGGCCTGCTGCGTGGGTTGAGTGGCCGGTGGGTGTTTATACGGCGCGTGGGTTGACGACGTGCCTTTGTCGCGACGGCGAAATTGAAGGGAGAAGAAAATACTAGATATTTTATTGAGGGAATTTCAGTCTTCATATGCGATGAGTTGCACGTCTAATCTCCATCCCACCTCCCAGAAGCCCTCCCTACCTGACACCGCGCTTATCACCTCGCCTCGCCCTCGACATCGAAAAAGGGGCCCATCACCACTCTTCGCATCACCACTCTACATCACCTACCTCAGCCATCATACTCGGTACCTGAAGATCTTATATCCAATATCCCTATCACCTATCCCCATTCCAATCACTCCCTCCATAATTCACACCTACACGCCGCGTATGAACACGCCCACGCATCGCTCTTGACAACCCACACGACCTCCGCACCCCTCAGCCTCAACACCCATCAACCTGCACATCATCTCCATCCCCATCCCCGTCCCCGTCCCCGTCCCCGTCTCTGTCTCCATCACCGTCACCGTCACCGTAATTGTCACCGTCCCACTTCGTCAGTAAGCAGCGCCGGAAGCCGAAGATGCGCGTGGGCGCGGACTTCGTTTCGAGAGGAGAAGGGAGAATAGCTGAGGAATAGCTGCTGAGGAACGAGACGTCTCCTTTCTCCCGTGAACAGCACATCTCTTTCGTTCATGTCACCAGCTATATCTCCAGGGACGCGAATACCCCCTTCCCCTTCTACTGCGCCAAGACGAATGTGTGTGGTTGGATGTTGAGGTATCTGTTAGTTAGCTTTTAGCTGTTAATTAGCTGAATCCGAGCTTTTCGGTTTGATGTTTGGTGTTTGGTGTTTGGTGTTTGGTGTTGGATGTCTGGATTATATAGTACATAGCATATTGCAGTGACATGTAATACATCACACAGCACAGCACGCAGTAACACAGTACACGGCACACAGCAGCACGCATCACGCATCACGCAAGTAAGGTAGATATATAAACAACCAAGTCTAATCTACAACCCAACAAATCCCCCACGCCAAGCGCACCTAGAGCACACACACACACACAAAAAAAGAAGGAACTCCTGCTCCGTTGTCCAAACGAAGGTATATGCAATGAACTGCTGTACATGACTCCCCCGAACCCACCACCACACACCTATTACCACTATATACAGCTCTATCCCTTCCCCTCCTTTTTCCTTCATCTCCACACCCTCCTCTCTTGCCAGATTTCTACTCCACTCTTCGCTTTTCCCTCCTCTACCTCCCCTCCCCTAAAAAGCACCACACCCCATCTCAGCCCTCCTAAAAGCGCCCTCAAAGAACTCCTGCATAGCAACATAGTGGAACAGGATACCACCAAGAACAGCAAAATGCCAAAGATTATGGCTGCCGCCGACGTAATCAAAAGCGCCGGGGCACCAGCGCTCAGGGACCTGGGAGGCGTAGACGAGGGCGCCAACGAGGTAGACGGAGATGGACTTTGCGATGGGGGCGTAGAAGGCAAAGGTGTCTGCGGAGCCGCGGGTGATGGAGAGCTGCAGGACGGGCACGAAGCCGGTGGCGCCGAGGGAGACGTAGAAGGCGACGCGGGCCCAGTTCATGTCCGCGCGGTTGAAGGTGGGGTGCCAGGGAAGGATGACGCCGCCGACGCCGAGGGTGGCCGTCGTGGTCATGTAGATCCAGCGCGACACGGGCTCGCAGTAGAAGGCCGTGTATTCCGTCGTCATGATGCTCGCGGCGATGAGGAGGCTGATGCCCGTGTAGTCGACGCATGCGAAGCGTTCCATGAGGGTTTGGTCGGCGACCGAGTTCATCGTGTGCCAGAGCGTGCTGCAGACGAGGCATTTGCAGGCGGCGAAGAAGAAGACGGCTGCGATGAAGATGTCGGTGTTTGTGGAGAGAGAGAAATTGGGCGATGTGGGGTAGAAGTAAAAGGCGATGGCGAGGACGATGAAGAGGCCTATGGCGTGCGACCAGATGTTGACTGATTCGTTTGATGGGTAGAATGCGGAACGGATGCAGTCGAGTTTGGACTCTGTGAATCGATACCCCTTGACTATGTGGGGGTTTACACGCCATGGGATGGGGAGATCCTCATATCGAATAAGGCCATGCTCGCGAGCTCTTGTAATTGCAGACTCGATATGCTCTTCCAATGTCTCCTTGGCTCTCCGTGCAGCCTCGATGCCTTCGTCCACCACTTCCTTTGCATGCTTGATGTTCTTGTCCACCACTCTCCGTCCCTCATCCATCAAACTACCCGCAGCCCCAGCAAACCCCTGATCGCGGACTTTGTTTGCGCGTGCTTCGAATTCCGTCAGGATACCCTCTAGCATCTCGATTCCCGTGTGTGCCTTTTCTGACAGGGTTTCCTTGGCCACAAGGGCTGACTGGTATCGCGTCTCGATAATATCCACCATGATTCTTGCCCTTCGTCGTCCAGCGCCGAGAACCTCATCTGATGCTGCGGAGCATCGTGCCCGCACAGCTTGTAATGTAGCATAAGCTCGAGAAATGCCCGCATCAAAGTTCAAGTTGCCATAGGCTTCAAGGAAATCGAGGCGGCGTTCGAGCTCAGCAAGGAATGTATCGATTTTGAGAGAGAGGCCTTCGTCGAGACCATGGTCGACCGATGTGCATCGTGAATGGTGAGAATGCCGACGACGATTAAAGGCGGGCTTTTCGTTATCTCGATCTCGGCCGGTTGTCGTACCTAGTGGGCTTTCTGTATAGGATTCCACGCGGGTGAGAGATGGCGATGAGCACGCCATTTTGAATGGTAGAGTTCAAAACGAAGGAGATTAAAATGAATTATTTCGACAGGAGGGATAAAGTTGTGAAGATGGCTTTGGTGCTGTATAGTTTTTTGTACTTGAGTGTTTGTATGTACAGAATTGTATGTACTGTAGGGGACGTTTCTTCTTCTTTTTAGTCTTGTTTTTGCTCCTCGAGTCTGTACGTATGTGCCGAAAGGAATGGGATATGCGTATATACAAATGACGGTCTTGATGTTGATGTTGGTGTTGATTTCGATTTCGATTTCGACTTCGACTGAAAGGAGTGAGAATTGAATGGATGGTGTTGAAGGAATGAAGATTGCCAGCAGCCAACACGGGGGGGGAAGTATGTGTAGTATTATTGGGCTGACGCCAAGATGAGAGGAGTTTGACTTGTCTCCGACGTGACTGTGAATTTTGTTGATGATCGACCAGCCCTTTTACTTATGCGGCCGTTTGTGATGGCGTTGGTGTTTCTGTGTATCTGTGTATCGTAATAAGTACAAGTATGTAATACAACAAGTACGAGACAAGTGCGTGCGTGCGTGTGTGTGTGCGTGCTCCGATAGAGGGGATTGGGAGGGGACAGGGACAGGGACAGACTGACAGGCACAAGAGGGGACTGACAAGGGCTGCTGGGATTGTTGGGGGCAAAGTTGGAGCGATGTGGGGGGAATGAGTCCGGCAATGCGGCCCTCGGCTTTAAGATCGGAAGGACGTGAGTGTCGGATGAATATATGGAGATGAATATGGATGAGAAGAAGAGAAGAAGGGAAGAGTAAGATATAAAGTGAGTACGTGTGTAGCTAATTGAGTGTTGAAGGGAGAGACTTGAGACTTTATTCCAGACAAGGAGAGGTAAGAGAAGATTGAGATGAGGGGTTCGAAAGATGAATCAATAATTCATAGTCGATAATCAATAATCAATAATAAAATAAAATAAATAAATAAAATAAATAAATAAGCCCGTTGTTGGAGTAGAGTGATGTTTAGAATTTATATTTATATTTATATTTGTATTTGTATTTGCATTTGGAAATTGTATTTATGAATATGGAATAATAACGAAGCAATTATGAGGACAAGGAGGTTGGGGTTAAATACATACGTATATGGGAAAGGGCTATTACTGGAATTTAACACTCAACAACACTTGATCCCCGAGTGCACAGTATGACAATCTCGCTCTCTACGGACTACCCGTAGTTACCTCAATAATTCATTCTTTTCCGGTGGACTTGAGGCTTTCCTTGATACCAATGGCCCAATCGTACGATGTAAGTGTTGATAAGTATATGATCTATGTGATTTGTGTGATTTGTGTGATTTCTCTTGCAAAAGTGTCGTCATGATATGCACCTAAGGAGTCGAGCTAGTAGTATTCTGGCCATCAATGGCCTTTCCGTGCCTTTTTCCGCTGTATTAATACACAGAACTTGTAATTCCTACATAGTACTTAGAAAATGCTTGATCTGTGCCTGATTTGTTCCTTATCTGTATAAGTATACTTATCTGCCACTTGCCCCAATAAGTATAATCTTCATTCGTGTATTGATGAGAATTTGCATGTGAAACCATCCAGCTCCTGTCATGGCATGAAATAGATCAAATGGATCAAATGGATCAAATACACGCGATCGGACTTGTCAAAGATCCTCAAATGACCTTTCATGACCTTTCATGACCTTTCCCTTGTTTCTTCCGGTAAGGCAGGAATCCTGCGAAGGATTCTATCCTGGCCTTGCCACATGTCACTCTCCACTCTCCTCTCCACTCTTCTCCTACTCTCCTCTCCGCTCTTCTCTTTCCACTGTACACTCCCGCTCTTCCGTCCCTCCGCCCTCCGCTTTCCGCTCATTCCGCTCACTACGTATTGATAGCAGATGGCCTTAGCTTCCGTTTAAACCAATCAGTGAGTGATATTCATCCATCTCCATCCCCATACAACCTATCCCCATAAGGCTGACTGACCTTCAAGAGAGCGACAAGTGAAATCAACTAAGTAGGACACATCATTGTACAAGTTGCCTATTCTAGACCCGAATTACTTACTTACCTACATATCCTCTCATATACAACCAATTTCGCATTCAGTCTCTTCCTCACATCATCACCAACGACAGTCAATTTGACACCAACTCTCCCATCTTCACATCAACATCAACATCAACATCAACACCAATAACCACAACCCTCAAAATGGCAATCGAGGAAATAGTCACAGACCCCGCCCTAACATCCGCACTCACAACCTCCTCCAACACACGTGCCCAAGCAATCGCCCTCCTCGACCTCGTCGACGCCCACTCACCAAGTATCCCCAGCGCCAAACTCCAACTCCAAATCTCCAAGCAACAAAAGCTCCTCCTAACCTACCTGGCCCAACTACGCGGTCTCCACCGCGACGCCCATTTCAGTGCCCGCGACACCAAGTCCGTAACAGCCGAAGCGCGTCAAGAAGTCGACAGATTACACCTACAACTCCAGAATCTGTTCTACGAGCAGCGACATCTCCAAGGTGAGATTGCAGCATGCGAGAGCTACGAGTAAGACTCCCAATCCCACCCCAGAACACTTTACCATGCACCACATAACCACCTCTCAAGAGACTCCTACCCCGATACATGATCCCAGAAGCTAATTTTTGTCATCGCAGTCATCAATACCAAACCCTCCCCCTCATCCCCGTCTCAGACTTCCTCTCCCTGCACCCACATCACGCCGACCTCGACGAGGACTCCCTGATGATAGCGCGCATCGAGAACGAGCGCGAGGAGCGTGAGGCGCTGGAGCAGCAGCGTCAGGGATTGCTGAAGAAGAAGCAGGGCCTCATTGCCGATAACAAGCGGCGGAAGGATGATCTCGCTAATCTGGATCGCGATCTGGAGAGGTTCATTGATGCGGCGAGGCCGATTCAGAAGACTTTTGAGAAGGTTATTTGAAGGGCTGGGCTGTGGGATGACTAGCTTTGAGGCGGTTGGTGGTTGGGTTGGGATGGGTCGAGTAAAGGCGTTGGATACCCAGGTGGAGATGGAAATGGAAATGGAGGTTGAGATAGACTTGGGGCATGGATGTGGACAAACGCCTTGCGAGACAGGCGCCTTGCATCAAGCAATCGAGCTGTCTCTGGTGCCGCGAGTATTGATGCCATACTTCACTCGCGCTCGTCAGCTAGATCATGGGGCTGGGTGGCCGAGAGCGCTACATACCCACATCTACTAGATAGTAGCATCAGATGAAGACAGATCAAGATAAACCGAGGGATATAGAGGCATAGAGGCATAGAGGCACAGATACAAAGAGGCAATAAAATACATTGCCCTTATCATCATCACATCTCACACCCACACAAACGATACTCCCAATCCCCACCCCATCTTGAGTCCCAAGTCTAGTAGCGCTTTGTGGTGGTATTGTTCTTGTGTGCTTTTTGTTACGTGGCAGTGGATGTTGTGGCTTGTAGCTTGTAGCTTGTAGCTTGTTTCTTGTTTGAGAGATATAACCTGCAAGGTATCCTGTTTAACGACTGCCTGTCTGCAATCCGAAATCTGAGAGAATCGATTTGAGGGCTTCGATTTGAGTTGGGGGGTTATCGTGCGAGGGTGGGGAGTGGAGAGTGGAGATGTAAGTGAGGAGATGTGAGTGATTGATTACCGGGTTAATTCCTAAACTATGCAAGACCATGGATAGGTCTTATAATGTCACGATGTGGTTCAGCGAGGTTGAGTATTGAATTGATGAGAGAGGAAGTAGGATCGACTCTATGGCTATATAAATATACAAGTCTATAGGATTGGTGCTTGTGTCCATATCCTAATGATCGAGTCGATATAAGCAATTCTTATATTGTAGATTGTTACATAGTAACAGTCATAAGCTGTTTATGTTGATATACATGCTACTAATGTTGTTTTATCCACGGTTTTAATTACTATGCGGCCCTACTATGTTCTACTTACTCTGACTAGAGAAAAATTACACGCTCTATACTTCTACGAGCTATATAGCAAAAGAAACCTTTTCCTTCCTCTCCCCTTAGGAGCCCCCTACCTATATATAGGTATATTATTGTTTAATTGAGTAGACATCAAGCCCTATAAAAAGGCAGGAAGTCAAAAAATACTTTATTGATTAAGAGTTGAGTGGAGTTAAGTCAAGTAGAGTTCAGTCGATTTAGAGTTAATATATAGCAAGTTATATCCAATAGATATGAGAAATCTAGCTAGTCCTTCGCTCTAGTTCTAACATCCTTCTTGTACTTATAAGATTATCCAGCTTTATTATAGAGCAATCACTAACACCCTCTACTATAAAGGTAGATCTTATAGGGGAGAATATATAAGCAATACGATACAAGTAAAGAGACACAATTGATGAAACGCAAGTTAGAGCATAGACTCAAGAGAACCCAAAGCATAAAGATAGCAGGAGATAAAACGTCAAGCAGAAAAGAGTATCACTACTCGCAGCACTGACAAACAGCATTATAGCACAGCATTCACGCTACCCCCCCCCCAGATCTTGCGACTTGCGAACTAACTGTGTATACTTCACACTAGTGCTACAAGGATAGTAGACAGCACTGCTCTGGCTAGTATAAGGGGCTGGCAACATGTTTGCATGAGGATAGGTACAAACTTAGATCTGGACTTGGGTTTGATGTCAGTAGGAGGGATAGGGTGCAATAATGGGATGAAGTGCAGGAGACGAGGAATCGAAGAGGGCGAGAATGGTTTAGTTGTGGTGGGATGATGGGTGGGAGGTTCTAGTGAGTCTATGTGTTTATACTCGAGGGGAGAGAGGAATGCGAGGAATGAGAGACGAGAGAAAAGAGACGAGAGATAGATTGGTTAGGTGGAGATGGATAGTTCTTGGGTGCTTGTGTTTAGTGAAGGGTAGGCGATTGGGGATTTTTTTGTGAGGAGAGGGAGGTGACAGATTGTTTGGTATATGCTTTGGTAGTGGAAGCAAGTGAATGAGAGCGCGGTTGATATGAAGATGTGGAATTTCATAGTAGCTATCTAGGGAATTCTATGTGGAGAGGTTTTGCCTGGGATTTTTCAGTGAGAAACTTGGTTGAAAGGAGGCTGTGTAATGCGTCTGAAGAGAGTCTAAACGGTGTTGTCTTATCTTAATGCTGAACTTGTTGAATACTTATCATTCAGGAGTTTGATAATAAGTAATGTATATAAGAGAAAGACTGTCGTTAGATTCAAGGCGATAGTTACTACAAAGGAGTTCTGAGTGTATAGATAACTTGCTTGTAAAAGGGGAATAAGACGGGAGGGTTGAAGGAGATAACGATTGTAGTATGGAATAAATAAAAAATCATATAAGACCACATTTCCTCCTTGCCAATCCTAGAATCCGGGAGAGAATGATGATGAGAAATAGGTCTGAAAGGGGCTTGTGACAAATCTTGTGACTGATCAAGCTGGACACTCTCATCCTAGCTGACAACATACAACACTATCAGTTCTTGAAATCCAGGCTCAAGAGATATAATCTATTTATATAGAGCGCAGGCTTCAGTCAAGACCATAGTTCGACTGAGACTTGGTCGTCCACTTGACTTTTGAACTCATTGTTTATCCCCTACCCAGTACCGACAAGGAGATTTACGACGATATATGCCGTCGACTAATACAATCTCAAACCCTGTCATCACTGCTATAGTCCAGGTTCCTTGAATACCCGGATGAGACTTTACTCAGAAGAAGCTCATCAGGATGAAGTATTCCAACCAAGTGTCACATTGGGGGCGGTTGAGTATATCCTTGAATGGGCATCGAATATGCCGGAACATCTGATAATGCTACTCGTCAAGGCATTCAAAGGGGTCAGTAACTTGAATCGCTCAGATCTTGTAACTGGAAATGTGTTACTGCTAAATGCATCTCTCTGAATCAAGAGCTTTGCAACCGCCGAGTTGGGGATCTGCGAGGCGTGCTGGCAACTCTTGAAGACAAGTGAGTAAGTTATGTCCAACTATTTCTTGGGATAAAGCGCAAGCAATCCATTGCTCGTCATCTCGTGCAGATGGTTACTGGAGTATGCTGACAGTACGGCATGTTCGTAACGCAGATGAAGCTGCAAAAGTCGGCGAGGCTGAGGCGTATCTGCGTGTCAGATAGCAGCTGACAATGAAGCTGCATGAATCAGTGGCGATGAGTCGATGTGCACCAAACAACGCCGAGAGTTGTGAAGAGGATGTGCAAGCAGAGAATTCAGGTGTCATTGAAGATTATCATTCGCATATTCTACTGACCACAATCCCACCTCGAGACCGACCTTTGCAACATGCTCAGTATCACCCAGCTATCAACGTATCCCCTCCCATTCACACTCACCCCTTCCAACCCCACAACCATCTCAGTAATCCCCCCAACTCGCCCCCGCCAACCATCACGAGGAAGCCCATCTGCTCCCCCAACCTGCCGTGTCGTGTCGTGTAGTGTTGTGTCGGGCATCAACATCACGGCCGAAGAGAACTCACCTCACCTCACCTCACCAGTGAATGCAGCAGCCAAATCCACCCTGATGAGCGGGCGCGAAGGGAAGAAATCAAAGACGGCGGATTGATGGGCGGAAAGGGGAGGGGGGGGGGGGGGGGGGGGGTTAAAAAAAAATTTTTTTTTCCCTAACTAAGCCACATATAATAATAAGAAAGCCATCATTAAAGCAAATAAACCGGTAGCTTCCGCAAAGGCAAACCCTATTATTGCAGAAGAGAATA
>JAGKQE010000076.1:0-137152 GCA_022609375.1 Xenosphaeropsis pyriputrescens
GGGGGGGGGGGGGGGGGGGGGGGGGGGGGGGGGGGGGGGGGGGGGGGGGGGGGGGGGGGGGGGGGGGGGGGGGGGGGGGGGGGGGGGGGGGTGGGGGGGGGGGGGGGGGGGGGGGGGGGGGGGGGGGGGGGGGGGGGGGGGGGGGGGTTTGAAGGGACATACTGGCTGTGAACCCATTTTCTGTTGTTTCTGTGAGTTTTGGAAGCTGATGGATCGAGATATGAGGGAGGGAGGGGTTGAAAGGGTTGGGGGATTCAGTGCACAGTTGATGATGATGAGAGGCCGCTCTTTATACCTGGAGATCAAGACTCATTGCCGCATCTTGATTCATCACTCGCAGTCTCGCATCTGGCTATGTTCTCATGTACCGTGTCTTTCCACAACACATCACCCTACCGTGGCAGATGATGACTTACAATGATAAGCTGGACGACACGATGATCCGATAACCCATCCCGAGATGATACATACGGTGCGTTGCGCGCGGATCTTTGCTTGTTTGCTATCTGCCCCATCCCATACGCAGCCGCAACAATGCGTGCATTCTAATTGCGTGCATACTTCATCAGCGCTCGTCACACTCTATCCAGCGATTCTCTCGCAACAGCTGGGAGTGTGATGTTGGGGAGACGGTACAGTGTTTCGGGCCTTCACTCATGCACCTGACCGTTTCGTGCACGTTATCTGCATGCTGCCCGCTTAGTTCATCTGCAAGGTGGCAGGCCTGCACGTATTGGCTTGGGGACGCGGCTCCATGCGCTGTGTGCGGTCTTGTGCAGATGAGGGGGTATTGGATAGGCTTGGTATGGACCAGGGGGTTTATTTGAGACGAAGAGGGATGGCGATGTGCGGATGGCGGGGCGGTGGGTGGTGGATTGTGGATGGGCTTGTGGAGGTGAAGACATGGAGACTGCTATCTTTCAAGTTCACAGCTCGGTGAAGAATATCTGATGTACGTCTAAGGCGCTGCTTCTTGATGATGATATGCAGTGTAACTTATGACTGTAGAGGTTGTATACTAATCTGGTCTTTAGCAAGTCTTATAGACAAGTTATACCAACTCACTTCTGGTTGTTTATTCAAGTGAAGTCTATCTTCTCCAAGTGAAAGCTGTCTTGCTAAACTCGCTTAAGAGGCATATACATTCAAATACGCCAAAAGATTCCAGCAACAAGAACCATGGCCTATTCGTGAAATTGTTCACCAACATACAATCTCGAGCATACGCTAACACCTCATTAGGTCTGATTACATGTACTCTTCCTAAGTTCAAGATCCCCTTAGGGGGTCACTTTGGTGACGCAAAGCAGTGCTGAGCAATGTCGATAACTCAAAAAATGCACTGAATACTGACAAAAGCAGAAAAAAAATTGAAAGTTAAAAAGCCATAAACTCCAACTTGTAAGTATGGAATCTCATACTCACGAATAGATCATGGTCCTTGTTCACTCTTTTTTGCTCCTTTCTTTTTACTTTTTGCATTGTCTTTGCGATGTAAGCGAGAGCAACCTGAGGAGGACATGTTAAGTGTTTCACTTCATGTTTTGTAGGCATTATCATACTTCTCACTCGGTTTGCAGCAGAGAATGAGAAGAAGTTCTACGTGCTTCTTTATTTTGTCTCAATCCCCGATGATCTCGAAGATGTGCATATATATCACTATCACAATGATACTCGCTTCATCTCGAGAGAATGGATTTCCTTCGATCTTCTCAAGAGACTATTCGACATCTTTTGTAAATCAAGTGATTTATGCACGGTCAAACCCTTGGCGGTGACCTGGAAACCGAATCATTCACCTGTTAGCTTTCTGTATATACTTTATATATAGCGCCATTCCATTTCTTCAAGACCATCCGAGTCCACATCACAACAAGAGGGATAACTTTATTCGAAGCTGCTCTCCAGGAAAACTTGAGAAGAGATTCTCAAGGGGCTTGAAAGTATTCAGAAGTATAACAAGAGAGTTTAACCCGACTTTGCAGGCAAGACGAGGCCAATTACTTGAACGGTAGACTGGCTAAATATACGGTCTCATCAAGCCTACCAAGTCCTTTGCAAGTTCTCAGTGTTCCAGCCAGAGCTATGTATAGAGATATTACTAACCCGGAAGGGGGGAAATAAAGGAGAACTCATAACTTGATACATATAGTGCAACAGACACTATGCAAGACCATCTAAGACTCCGGACTGAGAGGAGAGAATATGAGATATAAGTGTATAACTTGCCATGAGATCCGATTCTTGATACCTTGAATGCTCAACACTTCAACGTTCTACTCGTATTAGTCAATAATCTATGTTCAAACACAGTCAGTCTCTTGATTCTCTTGCTATAGTTTCATTTATTTGCGGCTGATTGCAGGTCAACAGCTATCACACACATGTATACCGAACACAATGGACGACGTTACTGCGGGCGACATCATCGGGCAATTCAACTACGGCGACATCATCAAAACAACACAACCGCGGCGACATCATTGGAACTACATCGCCGCGGCGACCACACTGCGGCGACATCATCGGATGAGACTAGTCTCATCTCACAGCTATATTAGACTGCAGAAATGTTTCCTCCAAACACGAACCTTTATCCCGAACAAACTTTCATTTCCTCTAAGTTGTGCACTCGCAACTCTACCAAAGCATCAAACAACAAAAACTTACTACAAATTCATTTGGAACCCCCAAAATGGCTACTGAAGATGAGACGTCTGGTTTCCAGACTCTCTCCTCGCAATCAAGCCCAGCCACAGGCTCACCAATGGACTTAGATCTCGCCACCTCGAGCACTGCAGGATCTCTTGTCACCTCGGGCACTGCAGGACCTCTCGCCACTTCGAGCATTGCAGGACCTCTTACGGAGTTTCATCTGTTCCCGGTATTGATACGTGAGCTGCGAGTCAAGATCTGGGCTACGGCTTGCTATATTCCACGTACAATGTTGGCTATCGAACGTGATTGGGAACATGCCCGAGATGATTTCGTCTTTCAAATCATCGTTGGCAAGATTCCGGCAGTTCTTCATGCATGTGCTGAGTCTCGAGGCGAGGCACTTCGATTCTACCAGCGAGGACATTATTGCATCGACGGAGGTATTGTTAGAGAACAGTACTTCAACCTCGATTTCGACGGTCTCGAAATCGGAACATTTTGTAGAGACGCCGACGGAATCAAGCTGTTGGGAGATTTCTTCTCTCACCAGATTCCTGCACCAGAGTACGACTTTGTTCTGCATCCATCGACCTTGATGTCAATCCAGCATCTCACTTTACCTCTCGGACTTACCAGCTACAATTTTCTCGACTTGGACATCATGGGAGAACTTTTGGCAAAGCTCTCTTCCTTGCATTCATTGAAGAGTGTCACGTTCAAATTGTTTCATGAAGATGTTATTGAGATCCTCGCAAGCCAGACCAACTACCTCAACACCGCCTTGGACTCGAACAACTTTATCGGACAACCAAAGACAGCTACTTTGTTCCCAAAGGAGCAGGAGCAGAGACTTGAACGCATTCTCGATATGCACACCAGATCCGGACTTGATGCTGCAAAGCTCGCAACCTTCGTTACGCAGGAGTGGATGTTGCTTTTCGAAGAGCACGGAAAGAAAGTGGAGCTCGGATCGATGGCTGGAGTAGTTGCCTTCTTGAAGCAATTGAAGAACATCACGGTTAAGATTCAGTTCCTACCAGTTTACCAGGACTGAGCTACGAAGGTGCGCTGGAGAAGAGCTCGTTGTCTTTTGAAAATGGGCTGAGATCCTTGAACTACAGAAGGAGGTGCACTGGAGAAAAACTCGTTGACTTTTGAAAGTGAGCTGAGATTCTATGATGTTTTGCGGGCACAGGGATCTGTATTTAAAACTGCGTTGAAATTCCTTCCAGACTTTGCAGTCAAAGAAGAAGACGAAACCAATCAAGCGTATCAAACAAATGAGTATTCAGTGACTGTGAAAGAGAACTTGTACATTGGTAATTCTAATGATGCTATACTTAACAGTGGCAAGTATCACAGGTGAATGATTCGTTTTGACTTTGCAAATGTGAGTTGCTGTATGTGAAAACATAGAACATCTCTTGATTTTCCTTGCTTTTCCTCTTGTAGTTCTAGGGACAACTACAAACATCACATTCTATATGCACTGCAGACAGCCATGTATATTCATATTTGGATTGCACATGTTGATCACGCGTAGATTTCTCAAACACATAACCTCAGTTGGTTGTGGTTTTTAAAGACATTGCTTGATGTGACTGATCGGCTCAGAACACGCTTCGTGTGCAGTTATTCCCACTCCTCTCCTCCGCCACAACATAACCTCGCACGTTCACAATATCGCATCACGCTACCAACCTCCAAACTCGTCTTCAACCATCATGGAGGATGAACAGTTCGACGCCATGACCTTGTGCGATAGGTTGCAGGCCATATGCCTTCAGGGTGGATTCCACTGGGGCCAAACCGATCTGAGCACTGAAAGTGACTTCGACGCGTCTGGCAATCTCAAGAAATTCACCATCTTCGAAAAGCTCTTACCAGAGCTCCGCATTAAGATCTGGAAGTATGCAAGGGAGTCACCACAGACAATCACCATTGGTCAGGGAAAGTCGGCGACAAAGTTCGTCGCTGTATCCAAGATCCCGGCTATACTCCACGTCAACCAGGAAGCACGCTATGAAGCATTGAAGGTCTACAAAGTCATCTTAGGACCAAAGGCAGGCGAGGATAACAAAGCTGTTCTGCACTCAAACCCAGTTTACTTCAACGCAGCACTCGATACGATTCAGCTTCAGCACACCTGTCACGTTTGTGATTTGGGCAATGATCCCTTTGGAGTCCGCGGCTTCTATCCTAATTGCAAGGTTCCACACCCAATCGATAGCCTGGCCCAAGTGGTCAATGTGAACATCGCCGCTCGAACAGATCCACTTTGCCTGGAGTTAGCTGGTATCCAGCACATCTCTCTCAAGTACGGATGGTGGAATTCCAGACAATGGAAGATGCTTCTAAACAACCTCTACTGGCCAAAGTCCTTGAAGACCGTCAAGATTCACCTAGACAAGCAACATGTTTCGATCTTGCAATATATGTTTCGGGAGCATCGATTCTACTTGACCACTCACCTCACAATGGCCTCACCTGGTGGACTGCTTCCACAAGAAGCTTGTCTGTTGCAATGGGCAATTAGAACACTCCAGGGGGTTGATAGCTTGACCGCTGAGAATTCTGCGGAATTTATCACGCTTGTCCTCAAGACCGAGCTGATGCTGTACGCTGGACTTCAAAAGATGACTTGGAAGGAGAGAGCATTTGTTGGAGTCGAGTTGATGGATCTTCAGTGGAAAGGTTGGTGGAAAGACTTGGCGAAGTTATCAGCAGCGCACTCTTTGCCACTTGGAGACGCCGACTACGAAGCAGCTATTGACAGAATGCATAAACTGTCTGTCGAGGTCATCATGTACTGATAACTTTGGAAGCAAGTGAGTTTATCGTTAGTGATTGAAGAGAGATTTGAGGCTAATCAGAACAGGATATGCGGACTTGTTAGGTTTCTGAGAAATTAATACTCTTCAGAGTGGGTTTATTCCAAGTGCTTAGTTTCACGGTTGATACGTGCTTGGAAATTTGTCTGGTAATCACAGAAATCGAACTTACTTCTAAGACAAACCATATGTAGCAAGTGACTTGTTCGAATGAATCACATATCTAAGTATACAGGTGACATATCCACACAAGTAAGTTGCGTGACAATATTAGCACCACGTCAAAACATCAAAACATCGCATTAAAACACCAGCGGAATGGTACAGAAGTTGCTCAAAGTGATAGACAAGTGCTCAAAAAAAGCCAGTGTTGAGGAGATCAAGAGAGCTTGAGTTCCGACTAAAGGTGAGCGTAAGCTGTGCATTGATGAAGTTGAAAAGTGAGAATGAGAGACCAGGAAAGGAGGATAATTGATGATGGGAGAGGAAGTGATATCTATACTGTAAACTTGACTTTACTCATGAGTATCCTATCCTCTCCGTACGTGCAGAGATCTCCGTTGTTTGGAACAACAGGGCCAGCACACACCAAAGCCTCCAAACGTCCATGTTCCGAGTATGTATCAAAGTAATATAATTTCTCGAATATACATATTAAGCCTCCACAATTCTTCTTGATAACAAGCTTTTTGGCGTGGGGTACCTCCGCTAAATTCGTTGGCATGGAATGAGGTACCGATGTTTTTGTTGATGACATAATATAATGACTGGAAATAGAATCATAGCCCTATACTTGCACGTGACTTTATGCACTTATTTCAAGCTCACAATGTCAACAGCGTTCGCTGACGAGAGGTAGAAAATCCCAACTTCAAAGGTAAACGTGGAGCATATTCGTGGCTGTGGTATTTGACCTCAAAGGCCTTTGAATGCGACTTCGCAGCTTCACGGTACAAATTGCTTGAATAAGGCTCATGGTGGGAGGAGACGTGCCACATCAATTCTATCCACAACTTATCCTCAAGCGACATTTGATTCGGATAGTGCATGACCAGTACTCTTAACAAGAGAATCACATCTCCATTACAAAGATAGCTGAAGCCTGCATGAGTTTGCTTTTTCTCAGACGCCAACCCTCCACAGAATCTTCTGTTCGATCACCAAGATATCACCGGCTTCAACTCGACCAGTCCGCTGTCTGCCGCTACATCTGAGTGCTCAGAAACAAATTCAAGATGCCTTCAAATGGGCAAGATCGGTTTCCGGACGAGGAAGACCCGCTTCTGGAAACCCGCCTCAAGAAAACCCTAGCATCTCGACTGCACACGCACATGACCATGAACCTCAACAATTCAAAGTCCGACGTGGTCCTCCTACTCTGCTATCTCATCACCGGCCTCCTCGATAGCTCCGCCGTCTTCATCTGGGGTGCTTTTGCAAGCATGCAAACCGGCAACACAGTCTACCTGGGTCTTGGTCTCGTTGAACCAGATGCTTCAACGCGGTGGATCAAGTCACTCATCTCCATCTCGTGCTTCTGCTTTGGATCCTTTTGCTTCAGCAGCTTCCATCGCTATTTCTCTCCGCGGCGTCGCTGGGTTTTGTGCGCGTCCTTCACATTTCAGACGGTGTTTGTTGCTGTCGCGGCTGTGTTGGTCACTGTTGCACCTGCAGACAAGGATGAGCTTGATTGGCGGGTGGCTGTTCCCCTGGCTTTGGTCGCTTTTCAAGGTAGTGGACAGACTGTAGTCAGTCGAGCATTGGACTTCAATAGCTTGACAAGCGTGGTATTGACGAGTATATATTGCGACCTATTTTCGGATCCATTGTTGCTGAGTGGTGTTACTCAAAACTCCGAGCGAAACCGCAGAATCGCTGCGCCATTATTACTTCTGTCTGGTGCGTTGTTAGGAGGCTTATTCTCTCAAAGTTCTGTTGGTTTTTCAGGTGCTCTGTGGATGGCTGTTGCTTTGAAAGGTCTGATCATCATTGCTTGGTTACTATGGAAGCCAGAAGAGGACTCTGATAATGAAGCTTGAGGACGAGAAGTTCAAAGTTGAAGTTTACAGCATTCTATATGACATCAAAGAATTCATAGGTAAATAGAGATAAGGAGCCGCGTCCTGATCGACTGATCAAACGGCACATTCTGATGACTTCATAATGTACAATACGTTCTACAATATATCAATATATGCGCAGAAAATCCAAGACCCTGAACCCTATTTGGTGTTGAAAGGACATCTGTAAATGAAGGAGCACAATGCGTTAGATTTGCTTTCGAAGAAACGGGGTTGTTGTATGTATCATTTTTGAAGGAAATCCAATTTCTCCCACAAAAAGACAAATCCAGATAGAACATGTCTCATGCCTAGCAGATCAGTGCAAATATTTCATATAAGCATCGGGATCTATTTGAAAGCTGTTTTCGCGGGAATAGTGATAAGCTGATTAAATGCGCTGAAACACAAGATTTTCACTTGCACACAGGCATGGAAAGTTCTCTTTCTTTAAGCCTGACACTTACGAAATTCCATGCGATACTTGGTCTTCGACAACATGATGGAAAATATGGAGAGTGTTCACGAATGAGGATCCACGAAGAGGCGAATGCTTATATGGAGTGGAAATCCGGGCCTGAGAAGTTGACTGTTGTAGTTGATGCTTCAAAGCCATTGTAGGGCTGAACAGGGACCAACAATGCCAAGTGTCGAGTGCCAAGCGCCAAGTGTGAAGTGCCAAGTGCCAAGCTCATGGTCCTGTTGAAGATCAAGCGATTCCAGGGAGATAAAAATGTGGAGACTCGTCAATTCGATTGTGTTTTGTTATTGGCTGGAATGTTTTGGGGGCCGAACAGGATACTTACACTATCACGTACTAAGCCCGCCCGTCGGTTGCGCTGCCGAGGGTGAGGTAAGAATGTGCTACTTTTGAAATCGTTCTTGGAGATAGTTCAGCCCTGTTCACTGGCCATTACAATGGTGAGGTGGGATCGTGGGGAAGTACTACTGTTGCATACTGCGGTCACTTTTCTTCCAGCGGGTAGTCAAGCCGGCGAACTCTACCTGCGTCTATCTCAAGAGATATCATATCAAGTCGAGCGAACGTGAGTAAAGACTGGACTATGAGATTGTTGGTTCACGATTTATGAAGCATCCTACCTCCAAAGGCATCCGAGTACCATGAGTTTACACACGCTTGGTGTCACTTCTCTGAAAGCATATACTATACTCAAATTCAAAGGTGTTTGAAATTCAGATATTCACACTTCAGCAAATTCAAGATAGGAACTGGTAACCTAATCCAGACTCTCCAGATGGCAACCCAGAACGTCGAGAAGAAACCGCTCTCTGTACTGAAAATGCATTAACGCCTCTTTTGAAATGAACTTCTGTACGCGCCTGAGCATAGTTCCGTGGATTGTTGGATCTATCAGGAGATTCCACGTGCCAATCGTAACGTCTCCTCCTGAGCTTTGGAGTATCATGTGCGAAACTTGAGGATCTTCTTGGAGATCCATACAAAACTCCTCGAACAAATCGTTTTCGATTATGAAGCTAACAAGTGACGCCAATGATTGTGGATCGTGACCGATGCTGCGTAGTGATCTTAAATCACCTGCATTCAACAAGTGATGCCCCTTTCTGGACGATATCAAATCGTCCCTCAGTGTTGATAGGCTTGAAAATGAGCACCGACCAAAGAAGTATCGACTGTACCCAATCTTCTGTCTCCAGAAATAGTTACAGAAGATGGATGAAATGGCACACACGATCAATGCCAAATACGCCTGCCACATGCTTGCCGTCAGCATAGATGCAGCTCCAGACGCCAGTCCAGTAAGTCCATTCAAAATAGAGTGTAGCTGAACAGTTCGGTTGCGGGACCCTAATGCAACTTGCACGGCTGGATCATCAATCCTTTTCTCTGCAGCCCAAATATGTCTCCAAGCTTTCTTGATCAAAAAGCCAGACCAAGCTGCATTCACAACACCATATAGTGCCCCAGGAGCGTTGCCAATGTAGCCTGATAGCAAATTGCTTGCTCTAAAGATCTCGTGGTTCGCTCCACCAACGGCGAGAAGTGTCCCTGTACCAACGAGAATGAGTCCCAAGCCGAGACAAATATCCATGCCGAATCTGTCCACCAGCTCCGTACCTATTTCTCTTGCGTTGACTGTCAACTGGACATCCAAGGTCACCCATAAGTCACGATTCTGACTTACTCGAAATCTCTGAGCCCTGAGACACTGACGTTCTCGTCGAAGGCCTTGCAGATTCCTCCAGCTCAATCGGGCGTCTCTGCACGCGTATGTCGACATGGCGAGAGCAAACACCCCGCCGATGAGCATAAAGGCAATGGCGTAGGGAGGTATTGGAATGCCATTCCAGACATTGGCGGCGAAATCTGCGCAGTTGGCGAGCTCGAGGAATCCAACGCCCGCGAGTAGATTGTTTTCGAGTCGGCATCGCTTCTCTCGGTTGACTTGAATTTTTGACTTGGTGAAGGTAAGATGCCGCAGCAGAGATCTCCGATGTTCTGTGCTAGATCCCCGGTCTTGTTGGATTTGTGTAGTCGTTTTCTCTTCGATATGGACGTCTTTGAGCTCCGCTGCTTCGCTTGCCGCAGGAAGGTTTGCCATGTCGATGATTATGGGAACAGTAGAACAATAACAACGGATGTATATGATTTGATGCTCGTTTTTGACCAGCCCTTGAGGATTGTGTTGATATGTTGCATAGGATTGTAAGCCAAAGGCACAACATATAAAAACATCGCTGTCGGCAAGATAGACAAACAGAATAAGATGAAATGCGCGAAATATATGCCTGCCAGCCTTTAGATGAGGACTTATTTAGATTGAGAGTGCTTCTTTTAAAAAAAGATCTAGTCGTATTAACTCTGAAAAGTATGAAATACTCGAATAGTTGGTGTGGTCATAACGCCTAGCGTTTGATAATTGACAACTCGACCTCCAGTTGATTGTTTCTGGGACCGAACATAACTTCAAGATGACTAACGGCGAAAGAAATGCCACCAGCAGCTTAACGGTCCAAGTTCCTGTATAGAAAAACTACATTATGTGTAGCATTTACTCCTCAAAACTTTGCTCCCATATTTCAGTAAGATCATAAAAGTCAGCAAGGTTAATATCATTTAGGAACTGTAAGTTGTTTTGATGTTATCCAACACACACTAACTACTCCTTCGTCAATCATGATTAGCTTCTTCTTAAACATTATCCATCCATTCAATAATCTCATATTTTTTTATCAAACAGATCTCCGGTCAAACCTTCGAAATCTAAACGGAAATCCATCTAGCCATCCACTCTTGGGTGACTTGCTTTGCCTCATCTACCAATCCCATCTCCAGCAGCAGCTGAGTTGTACCTCTGACTGAACTCTCAAGAGCGGACCAGATCCAGGCATGAGTGTAACTTGTGTGCTCACCAACAAAGACGGTGTGTTTCTCGGTCTTGAAGTAAGCTGGAATGTACAAGTCCTGCTGGCCACTCAATGGGGCGCACCAGGCACCGTTTTGGTACTCGTTGTTCTCCCAGCAAATACGGTCATAGGCGCCAGTGAACTGTTCCTGGGCAACTTCACCGTGCACTTCAACCATGGCACGCTGAATGTGTGCGACATGATCGATCTCGGTCATTGAGCCAAGGGTGCGAGCGCCGACTCCAGAAGAGTAGGATCCAAGGATGACACCTGGACCAGTTGAGTTGATCTTGTATGATGGATAGCAGATGGAGCCGACGAGGGGAATGTCTGTGCTGCCACAACCGCCGACGATTGGATCCTCAAGATGCTCCCAGAAGCGGGTCTCGTAGTGCAAAGCAACCTTGCACGACTGTTCATAGTTGAGGGTCTGAATGGCTCTCGACAAGAGCGAGGAGTATTCTGGAAGACGCCAGGCTCTTACTTTGGAGAATGGGACAGCAGTGATAACATAATCAAACTCCATCGATTCGGGCACCATATCGAATGGGTTGTCTGGGCGCCAAGAGACCTTGACCTTCTCGGTAGACTCGTCATAGGCCATCTCCTGAATGACCGTCTGGAATGTAGTGCGGTTGAGTACCTGAGGACCAAATGCTGCTGGCAGTCTGCTAAGTCCTTGGTCGATGGTCCTCCATTCGGTGGCGAGAAAGTAGAGGGTGTCATAAAACCAACTGTCGTAAGCATCTCCAGATCCAGAGATTTCGTCCGTGATATTGAGTCCACCACCAAGCTTGAATCTGATGTATTCTGATTCGGAGTAATCAAAAATACCTTTATCAACAGCTTCCTTGTGTACTTTGAAAATGTTGGCACCGAGCTCTGCCAGAAGCGTATTGTTATCAGTATCGCGCCACGCGTTATAAGCTGCCTTATATTCTGCTGCGGCTGTTGCATTGGAGTATGTTGTGTTAGCAGCCAAGGATGGATTAGCAGCAACCTCAGCCGTGCCAGGCACAGTTCCATCTGGTCTCCTTGCCGGAGTATCAACAGGATCGTTGGCAGCGCTTTGGATCCAAGGGATGAAGTTGACGACATATGAAGAGTCGTTACCATTCATCTTGTTCAACTTATCGGCCAGCTGGAAAACAAGTCGATGATCATTGATCTGGATGGTAGTGTTGGTATCACTGTTAGTTATGCTGACTGGAAATCTCATGGGACCCATTTCTTGGTACTGATACTGGTCAGAAGTGGTGCCATTCAAATAAGAAGTATGCACACGGCCACCAATGCGGCTTGATGCCTCAAGGATTTGCCAGTTTGTGAGTCCAACAGAGTCGAGGATGTGCTGCATATTCAGTAAGCAATTGGCGATGCAATACGCGGGACTGTTGTACTTACTGCGCTCATAAGTCCACTCATTCCACCACCGAGAATGCCAATGGTAGAACCTTTAGCTTTTGCTACAAAGGTATCATTGGGGTCTTTTTCGGTGATATATTGAACACCATCGAACCATGGTCCCTCAGCGTCAACATACTCCGAGATGGGAATTCCACGTCTTGACCTCTTGGCCATAACATCGATTGGTCGAGACCTTCCAACAAGCTCATTGCCATCGAGGTATGCATGCAAACATCCCTGATCCGGAGCAGTGGAGGGAACAACCCAGACAAATCTTTCTGGTCGAGAGTCGACCCATTCGAGATTACGCTTTGTGATTGCCCTCTTGCCAATACCAGTTGCTCCGACCTGATGATGGGTTTCATCAGCATCACTTGAAGCACAAGGTCCATAATGAATTGACAAGTCGCCATCCAATGGAGCATTGTACGAAATATGAATGTTGTGGATTCCGCTCGCTTCAACGTTGAATGGACCCAAGAACTCAACAGATGATGATTTAGGTACTGAGTAGCCTTCAACTGAAGCGGACAAGGCTGCCAACAGACCGAGACGGAGGGAATTGCGACCCATTTTGACAATGTAGACAAGAAAGTATCTGAAGATTGGGACTGAAAAAGCAAGAAAGTAATATATGGGAGAACCTTTGAATAAATAGGAAAACAAACCAGAAGAAGACGCTGCTTACCGTCATTGCAGCTTATCGTTGTACACAGAGATACTCACTGCTCGACTTTGTGCATATGCCCACTTATGCTGTCGTTGCGCGCCTTTCAAGTGATCCATTAACTCTGTTGACGGATGCTATCTGACCGTTGAAGATTGGTAAGATAGGAGATTCATCTTGCATGTTACATCCTCGATTTCAAGAAGCATCGTAACAAGTAGCCCACGTTGGAGAGACATGATTGAAGATAATGGTTCAGCGCGGGGCGACGTCAAGGAGTTCTGCTGATAAGCTTGGCTACAGGCTGTTCAGACTGTTATCATGCAGCCAAGAGTAACGGCGGTCAGCTTAACTTTGCTTGGCACTCCGCGACCCGGAACGGCGGTACTCATACTTATACGCCGGGATCTCGAGGCCTTTGACTGTCCGGATGATAAGAGTCGGCTTTCTGCTTTCCGCTTTCCGCTCATCGTATAGTAATATAATGTAATATAATATAATTCAACACAATGAAAAAGCTAGATTTTGTTTTGTTAGCTTTAAAGAAACTGCCTCTATTCGTTGACAAGATATGAAATGAACGACCAATAGATATCAATTGATCATGTGATTCAACCTACGTAATTACTTGACTTACAATGCGCGCGGCTTGGAGATAGAGATAGACGAGGCATTGGCATTGGCCGGTTTTGCCGATCTTGATCTCATCTTTTATCGTGAGGTACCTGTCATGCCCACTCTGATTCTGATTCTGACTCTGACTCTGAAGTCATCATCATTGTTCCCTGATCTTCATCGTCTTTCCAAAACACCCTGGCGAGGGACCAAGCTTCATGAAGACTAAGTGGGGATCTCAAAGATCGAGCAATGCAAACCACTTTAAGACTGCGCAAGTCACCGCTGCGCTATTCCCAAAGCAACATCTAGGTTCTCGTGAATAACCTCAATTATTTACAGTACAACGTGAATACTACGAATCGATACTCTATCCTTTTGTGCTTACCTTATGCTGCGCCTTGTTATCGGTGATCGTCACCTCCTCCATCAACATCAGATACTTGTTTAGGTAAAAGCAATGACTGTTTTATCCATCCAACTAAAATATGAAATTTTAGCACCGTCTTCATAAGAATAGTTATTACTGAACTATGCAACGTGTTGCGATGTACATACTTGGAACGGAATCAACACAACGCTAGTGGGATGTAGAATCGACTAAGTTGACAGCTTATCTAAGTTCGTTCAAGCAAACTCTAAGTTGCAAATTCCCCTCATACAACTGGTAAGGAACTGTCTTGGTTGTTATTAGTCTGCTGCTGTATAATTTATTTTCCCCGAAACCTGCGATGCCAATTCTGTCTCAATGCCTTTCTATTCTACATTTTAGTTTGTGCGTCCGGCTTTTTCAAAGTCCGTAGAATTATGCGTAAAGAGTCGGACATCAATTAAGATTGTCTGTTCCTTTCTGTCGAGCTTTTGTTCATACAGGTTCGTTCCTCTATTCGGCGACATACATCCATCTTCACTTGATCTTCAGTTTTGAACCCAAACACTTACGGGTCTCTATTCCAGATAGTAATAGTTGGTTCACGAATGTATTCGTGTATGGCTGGGGATATTCTACAAAAGTTCTTGGTATCCTTAAATCACAAGATCTGAAGTGGCATGAATAGCAAGAACTATCTGATACAATAGCTATGCAAGCTTGCAATTCACGCTTAAAGGATAGATAATTATCAAGATAGACTTAAGATTAGATCTTACGGTTATTCTTGAGCCTATAATATGATTACACAACATAGCAATGCCTCTGGGTGACCAGCTATGCTATGAGTGTAGGTAAGGAAGAGGTAATTGTAGCTATATTTGAAGCAGAACTAGCATAATGAACTAAATTCTAATGTTTTCTTCTTCTAGGCCAGTCAAGCTAACTTTTCACATTTTTGTTTGCTATGAGAAATCAGCAGCATTCCTTGGATTGTTAAGACCTCGTTGACTAGCAATTGCAACATTAAGACTTATTTGCAGATTTGGGTGATGAACTCAAAGAATCCTATTTTCCTTTCGAGTGATGCAACCAACGAATTCCCCTTGAATTATCTAGAACAGTAGTAGGTAGACTTATTAGTGATAGCCTAACTTGCGTTTTCTTTTTTCAATAGTTACTTTTTTGTTGTATGATCGACAATCTAGAGAGTATATATTGGGGCTTATCAACTGAAACTAGTTCCGAGTTGGGAAATCCAAAGATATATATATTGACAGTCAGTAAATTATTTAGAAAATTTTCTATTATTGTTTATCAACCCAGAAAACAAGATTTCACCTTAATCAATTTTATTGGTATTTAGACTTTGATGTTCTACTTTGTGAATTAACTTCTTATACACCCCTCCTGCTGTTGCTCTCATGCAATCAACATGCTGGCCATTCCCACAATAATTGACCATTCAATGCCAAACACTGCTTGGATAGTGGATTTACCTTGTAATGAATAGTCATTGATACTATCGATGGTTCGAGTTGATGCAATCTATCCAAATAGATTATACAGAGCGAATTTGCTATATAGCCTCTTGAGTTGTCTTCAATTGAGAAATGTGTTTTTAGGAGATAGTAATCTTGTTTGTATCCACTTGGATAGAATTGAGAATCTAGAATTTATTAGGGCACTAGTTTACAGACCTACAAAGATTGGGTCACTAATCACTTTCCAACGTGAATAGAATATATCAGCTAATCTAGATAAGCTTATTTTCTACTTAGTTTCGACATCTCTTAGGATATATAAGATTAATGGGTAGATATCCGCTTGCGGCTACTTTAGCTCCCCATTTTTGGGGTAAAGATCGAGAATACCGAGTATGGTTTTGACGTTTTGTTTGATTTGGATATTAATATACATAACAGTACCTTTATAGACACTTATATCCAAGTGAAGATAGTTATAGATAAGTGAACGCTTATAAATATACAAGGAATGCGAATTACCTAACGAGTAAATTATGTCAGCGCACAATAAAATCTAAACAATCTTGTCCAGAGCTCACTAGGATTGAAATTTGCCACTTGAAATCGAGAGTCTCGCAAAGCTCAGTCGAGTTGTAAAAGTGGGAAGGTGAGATAATTCTTATACTTTGTTTGATATTTCACGTATCGTTTATTTAATTATGAATTAAAATTAGCTTCAATAAAAATGGAATTCTCAGGTGTTTCAATTATTTAAGAATAGGCTACTATGACCACACTATCCTCTATTGTGATTATTCTTAACCGAGTGCAGGTTACTAGACCACAACAACCAGAACCACCACAGCTACTACAACGCACTCCCATGTTCCTCTCTCTGCTCCAAACAGCCTCACTGCCATGCCCTCGCTCTGAGTTGGGGCCACAGAATGCCTCGTAGATGTTGTAGTCGTGGACGTTGCAGCCGTTGATGCAAACTGCCCAAATGTTGCTGCTGACGCTTGTGGAATGACGTTACCGATGCTCAAACAAAACTCGTTCACTTGCGCCGCTGTGGTGGCGGCTGCGATGAACGTGTTGCCTGTACTCGATGAAAAGCTACTTATATCTGCAGTGTAGCTAGCACAATAGAACGCTGCGTCGTCATATACTGCTGGTACATAGTATGTGCTCGAGTAGCAGAGACACGATGCGCGATATTGATCGGCAAGTTCGGAGGCGCTCGAGGCATCGACGGTTACAGTTTGAACGCCAAAAATATTTGTATCAATACTATAAGTGGAAGTGTATGGCACTACCCTGCGAGGCGGGCAAAGAGAGGTGTAACTCTGATAGATCTCGCAGGCAAGTGTAGCATTGACTTGGCCAGTAGGCGATGTGGAGAGTGCAGTAAGAGACTTCGAGTCAAATGTGGTAGTTTTTGTAGTAGTAGCAGTGCTGAGAGGGTGAAGCATGCTGGAGGTGGAGTTTTGCGAGAGGTCGATGATGTTCGCTATTAAATCTCCGATCTTTTCTCCTAAGTCTTTGAGAGCATCTTCATCTGGTCCCTCGTCTTCTGATTCTGGTCAAGGTTAGAAAGTGTAGATGGGGATCATATAGAAATTACTCACTCGGTGCTGAGAATGGTGCGTATACAGGCACTTGAACGTCTCCATCTTCCCCTCCGACGTCAGGATGAGCAGCTGGTCTGTTTGGTGCCTCCTCGGGATCTTCAGCTGGCGTTCCTACCCTAGCTGCTAAGACAGGGGAGAAGAAAAAGGTGAGAACTAGGAAGAGGAAGAATAGGGGCTTGAGGTTGTAGTTAAGAGAGTGAAAGTAAGCCATGATACACTATTGTATGATCTTGAGGTTGGGAAGCAGGATAGGTAGATAGGCGTATAAAACTCTTGTCAAAGAAGTGTCCCGAGAAAGAATTACAGAAAGTAAAGCATGGAAAAAATCGTGATTATCAGAGAGATTGGCAACACAATTTCCATGCTTATATGATTCTATGAAGTGGAGTTGATGGAGTTGTAGATTGTTGACTGCTATAGGCAGCAGGACTGCGTCGTTATATACTATGTTCTGCCACATGGCAGTACGTAATACATTTTCTAAAATTATTGGATGACCTACCTATGATAGCAATTATCCTTCTTCTTTCTTTCCATTTGATACTTTCAACTCTTAATACTCAGAGATACTGCCCTGAAAAGCAGTTAAAATACCAAGCTATTGTGTGAAGATTGATTAGCACTTTTATCGAAGGGCGCAATTATGCAAGCTAGTCGTAATTTTATAAGTACGTATGTCGTAGTGCCTAGGTAAGGCTGACTTTGAATTAGTTTTGACAGGTGAATAGGGAATGTAAGTAAAAGGTTCGCTGCTGAAACTGCCAGCCATCACACAGAATTCCACCCCTCTTTGTGATTAGATATGACGCATTCATGCAACTTAAAGCCTATTATAGTTACTCGGTGCTCACCAGGTTATCCAAGTACCAGTTAGCTTCATCTATTTATTGCGCCTGCATACAATTGATGATACCCTGGTAATTATACAATTACGATCTTGATAAGATCTGAAACGGAATTGAACATGGCCACCAAACAAGTTTGACGGCCTCGGTATTGCTATAGCAGCGACACTCACACGAGCATCTGCCAGAGGATCGCCTCAAACTTGGTAAGCGAACATCTAGGTAATTTTGTATAAGTGAATACCTACTACTCACTGATATATGTTTTCTGCTTCTTGAAGCTTTTCATACTGTTGTTGGTGGTCGAGGGCCTAAGCTAGTGTTGCCTCGATGTGAATATAATTCCTACCTAGCCTAAGTAAAATTATTATCAATTGAGATTTCGTGAGAGGATGCATACACATACGTTTATGCGACGGCGAAAGTTTGAGATGCACTTTCCAAGGAAGAAACAGCTTAATGAATTGTAGTGTACGGTGGATTTGGATTTGTGTAATCGATTGCTGTGCATCCACTGTTCTGCTCAACCTGCTGAAAATCACCAAGCAAAAATTCGATCCCAAGTCTAGATTTATCAAGACAGCAAATAATCTCAAACTTGGATACAGCAATCTCGTTTCCAGAAGTTACCTGAATCAAAAGTCGTCATAGTCAACATCTGCATCATCATCATCCTCTAATTCACTCTCTGGATCAATTTCATCACCCTCCTGGAACTCATCTCCTTCCTGATTTTCATCCCCCTTCAAGACTTCATCTCCACTCGCATACTCCAACACCTCTCTGTCATCTTGATCGTCACTCAAGACCTCATCCCCCTCATCGAAGTCCCCATAGACGGACTCCTCATCCTCGACAATCTCATCGCCCTCTTGATATTCCTCATGTTCACCTTCATCAACGTCTTTATCATCGTCTCAATCCTCTCCATCTTTATCGTCATCTTTGTCATCTTCATCATCACCATCCTCACCCTCCTCGTCATCCTCATCCGAATTTTTATTCTCAGTGTCCGCAGCGGCACTCCCGGTACCTGCGGCGTCAACCTTGCTCGAGGAATCGTTGGCACCCGTCGATATTGGAGCGCTGGGTACAGAGGTTATAGGAGCACTTCTTGTAGTGTTTATTGGTGTGACAGATGCAATTTGGCTGGCAAGTGCTGTTGTAAAGACCTGTGTGACTGGTCCAACTTGTGGTTGGGCAGCTACAGCTGCAGGGTCCGCGACGGGAGCGATTGCAGGAACAACTGTAGCAACCATTGGGGCGGCTACAGCTGGTTGAATTGTTGTTACTGTTGTGGTAGTTGGAGCAGCTTGTGCTGGGTGTGTTACTTGTGCTGGGCTGGCAGCGACAGCAATAGGGGCGGCGACCAGCATAGTGGCGGGAACGGCCAAACTTACGGCAGCGGGGACGGCAGCGGGGGCAGCGGGGACGGCAGCGGGGACAGCTGGTGTTGTAGCCTGTGAGGCGTGATTAGTAACATATCAAAATCTACGCAAAAGGAGTTCGAGTCAAGAGAATCCGAAGGCTGCTCATGAAAAGGTGTGTGCTTACGGCAGGCGCTGCAGAAGCAGGAACGGCAGCGGTGGTAGGCGCATGAGCAAGGACTGAGAAGTCACCAGCTAACGCTTTGTCAAGATTGACAGCTGCGTTCCCCACAACTGCAATACTTCGGACCCCATTGTTGACAATCGACTCCAGACCGCTCACTGTCTTGGTCACGGAGACGTTACTCACAACCTTGCCTACCGCTTGCCAATTATCTGAATTGCTGCGAGCCAGTGCACTGTCTGAAGGTGCCTCTTCAGGAGGCAGTTCGTGTGAGGTTGAGGCAGTTGTTGGAGTTTCCGTCTTTTCTGAAAATTTTACTGGTTCCTTTTCAGGAGCGCTAAGTGATGCAGATGCTTTGATATCTTTTGCTTGAGGAGCTGCTGGTATTTTGGGTTTGATTGGCCGCTTGACTTTGACAATACTTCCATCTGATTTTCGGACCTTGACAAGCTCGAACATAGGTTCGGGCTTTTCGTTCCCTGGAGTTAAGAGGACCTCTGCGATGTTTACAATGTTGACATCTTTGGTTCTGAGATCGGCCATTGGGTATACCAGGCCTGGAGCCGCAACTGTGGTAGCCATTCTTAGAAGAAGAAAACAATGAGGATGAGAGTAATGGGGGGTGTGAGTAATGAAGGCAGAAAGTACGGAACTGGACAACTTGATGAGAAATGAGGATTATAAAGTCTACAACCTATCTTGGGTTACATAGTGTGATATCTTTCCCCAGGCCCAGACTTGTGATGTTGTTTTAGTGCCAAACAATGGAGCGACTGTACATAGTACTGTGCGGGATAACTGCGTTCATTGGGCGAGGTCCATTCTGTAAAGGGATAATCAAGTCAGCGAGACAAATCATGATGATCTGGACAGTATCCTGCATAGAATCTCACCACTTCCAGAACGTCCTTGAAAGGGGTCCCTGATAACTTTGCAGACAAGACATGCAGGAGACCCACGTTGTAGTTAGCTGAAGCCTCTTCTCTCCGGTATATGTTCGAGACCACGAGGGAAACATGAAGTTGAACAAGGGCGAGCTATTCTGCCGCCTGGACCTGCATCTAGGCTGGCTGAATATTCGACTTTTGATGTGAATGGCTGGGCTGTTAGTCTACAGCATTTTGATGCTCCGTTCGGTAGCTTGTTAGATGGCGCTTAATGAAAATAAAGTTGGAATTGGTGGTACGATATGTTAGAGTACGAAGCTTGAGAAATAAGTATAAAGCTTACTACCGATCTGGTCTACTGTGTAGATCGCTTAGTGTGAGCTCGCTTGGTGGAAAGGTAAGCCAAACTGTTTGAATACTCGAAAGATTCTTCATATTTTATTTCCAATATATCTAGGGATATGGGCTGAAATTCCTATATGATAACAAAGATCCTCACGTTATGAGTCTGTTAATTGCTTGCGCCTTTTGGGGTCTACTAACGATTCGAAGGAGCTGAAGTACAAAACAAAGTTTATCCTGCCTCAAGCAGAACACAGGATATCAATTGGCACAAGAAGCCAAGAATGCCATGCTATCTATTTGGAAACCCATCGGACACTCCGAACGACTTCTGGGGAATCTGGATGTTTCTTTTTTAAAAAGGCTGGAATAGTCTAGTCGAATCCTCCAGTTTCGGGGTGCTTGTCCTTGAACTCTACCTACCATGTGTGGAGAATCACACGTTGTCGAAACTGGTGGCTGGCTGCGTGGCTGTCGTGGCTGCTCTGCCCAAGTGCCCAGGAACACAAACAATCCATTATTGAACATAATCGTCTACCAGCGCATTCCTGGACACCGACCTAATTGCTACGATGGAAAAATCAACCGACGCTTGGAACATTTGTACGTTCGCGATAAAGTCATGCGCATACAGAGTAAGGTCGTTTACTCTGGCAATAGAGTTTCGACTTCATCTATTTGAGCATCGATCTTCCAACTTCCTAAAAAACGTACCAAATCCACGGGCTCGGGTGAGGAGATCTATACCAGGCAAACCATGAATCTGTCCATGGGGTTGTCCAGATTGATCCAGTAAGAGCATAGTACCAAGGTTTGAAAACATGAACCCCATCAGCTCTCTATGGAATTTATACTAAAATTTGAAGAAGTTATGGCTGGAATGTGGCTGACTGAATAAAGGTGGGGTTAAGGGTTGGACAGCTCCTCGCCAGCTTCCAATAGCGAAAAGCCAGATGTCGAAGTTACACCCAATACTAATTCTCAAAAGGCTCTGCTTGCTGGAAGCCTAGGTCTTACTACATATCAGATCGCTCGAAAAGCTCACAGGATTGGTTCACACATCCATAAGGTTGCTGGAGCATTTGATCCTACAGGAACTTTGGGAGATATGGACGGCATGACCGACTCTGATATGTCTATGTCAGACTCCGACAATGATCTTGACGATGAAAACAATGACAATGATCACGATACGAACGACGACGATGATGTTCATTCAGAACGTTCTGACGATGAAAACATTCATCTAAATGAACCTGCACAGAATGACGTTTCACATAGTAACTCACAACAAGTTACACCTGCTGCTGATGTCGCTGCAATGGGTAGAGGATTGAGAAATTTACCTCAAACCCGTTCATCGAAGCCTCGAGAACTTTCAAGAACCAACGTTTCTCCAATTGTCGTTTCATCTGCAGCCACGACGACCACCCCGCTTGCTCGTGATGTCCCATTGCAAGCTGCTCCAATCTCAGTTCAATCCACTGTTGATTCCGCTGCTTCCAGAAGTTCTTCTTCAGAAGCACCGAGCACGTTGACTCCAAAGACTGTGAGCAGTAATCCGACACCTGCCTCTTCAGAGATATCGGAGGAGAAGCCAGCTTTCCAGATTGTCAAAGTCAGGAAGCCAGATGGTACAATTGTGAAAGTCAAGAGATCCATTAAAGCTACTTCGGGAACAACAGACGGAACTAAACAGAAGAAGGAAGTTTCGCGTGCTGCAACTCTCGATAAAACGACTGAAATCCAGACATCAACAGCAGAAGGGCCTAAGGCAGCATCCAAGGAGATCAAATCGGGCATCAGGGTCAGTGAGACTGAGAAATCCAACGATGGCAGCCAAGAGCCACGAAAAGCCCCTGAAACCAGGGCTGAAATACTTCAAAGACGGACCTCGAAGGCTACCCAGATTGTGGTGTGGTCTATCATGATTTCTTTCCCATTATTTTTCTTGAGTGAGCTCAATCCCATCTAGTTCCCGCCTATTTCAAGAATGCAGTTCATCAGGCTAATTCAGATTATCAGTCCTTGCGATATTGTCAGCGTCTGTGACTGGAAAGCCCGAAGACACACCAATAGGTAGAGGGATCTCGAAAACCAACAAAATTGCTGTTTCTTTATGGCCAATTGCTTATGCAGCCGTTGCTGCTCAAGCACTGAGAATGTACGCTTCATACAGAGTTGAGAGTGGTATGCGATTGATCGTAAGTTTCATCTCCAATTACACGGTATTGCAAGTTTATTAATGATTGCTCCAGACACTTGAACAGTTGATTAGTAGCCATTCTGTGGCCAGTGCCATCAAACAGCCATTTCTTCTTCAAAGGATCAATTGGACCAGTGTTGCATTACTATGCCTTTGGAGCTTATCTCCCATCGCTGGACAGGCACTGCTACGAATGTCCTATTTGGGTCCAAGTGGCGTGATCACACATTCGACTGTCCAATACCTCAATGCGAGGTCGCAGACCTCTTCATTTTTTGGCCACCCATCAAACAACCTGCTCTCGACAACAGTAGGTGCACTCCTTTCATACACGATTCTAAGTCCGGATTCGGTAAGGCAAGCGCCTATGGACAATTGGGGTAATCTCAAAATACCTGCAATAGAACCTCTTGAAAAGGCAGGCTCAAGTGGCCCTTATGCGGTTGGGGAGTCCCCTATCTATTCATCTTTGTTGGGTTTTCCACTGCATGGGCTTCCAAAGGATAACAACACTTCTCAATGGGAGTTGAAGTCTCGATACTTTCTTTTCGACTGCCCCGCTATGATCGAAAAGACTTATGATCAAGTTAACGCGTCAGCAATGTCGTACTCATACACTTATGCGAACGGAATCTACATTTACACGAGTAGTTCTTTCTCCATGATCGTGGGTATTCTTCCACCAGACGTTGGACAATCTGGTAAACTACTAATCGCCTCTTCAATGCCAGGCACAGGAAACGTGGATGGTACAAACCCCACCTACGGTTACACTATGTGCAGCTACAATATGACATATCTGTCATCCAACGTCTCCTGCACCGGAACAGATTGCCATGTCGACCATGTCACGAGAGAAACCGGCGTGCAGCTTGACGATACAATCTATTCCGACAGTTATAATTTTTGGATTGGAGGCTTCACACAATCTGGTTCGGGAATCTTGAACGTCACTGAGTCTGCTATCCAGTATTACATCAACGACAATTCCAGCGGCGGTGTTGATCTAGACGTTACCCCAGATTTGTTTTTGGTTCCTATTTCAGACATGACTACTCGCCTCTCTGCTCTGCTCAACACCTACTGGCTCGCTGGTCTAGCACCAGGGGGCCTCACTAAGCCACTCGACGTTGACGATCTCAGCATAAATACCATAACTGCGGATGTCAAACGAACCAACACCGGGAAGGTATACTTTACCAGCTGGGCCTAGCTAACTGTGATTCTGGGCTCAAGTGTCTTATTCCTTCTCGGTGGTATTATTGGTGCACTCTGTGACTCTCGAACTGTTGGCCCTGATATCTTTGGCTTTGCGAGCTCGTTGGCGCATCGTAATAAGTACATGCATGTCCCGACTGGTGATGGTACGATGGGTGGTCCGCAAAGAACTAGAATGCTCGGCCATGTTACCGTCATGTTGCAAGATGTCAAGCCTCATCAGGAGGTGGGCAAGATTGCACTTGGTACCGTGGAAAATGGGGGCCAGAGATTGCAGCCTGGAAGGCTTTACAAATAGTTCGAATGCTTTAATGTTCCCAAGTTCTGAGATCGGTGTTGCAAATGCTCAATTGAAGAACTTATACAGTTTTTTCTTTCGTGACTTGACCTGCTAGTTTCTGCAAATCTACTGTGGAAACTGCGATTTGTAAGTTGCGGCTCTCAAAAGACTGCAGAATGGACAACAAACTTTCAAGTGCTCTCCAGCAGCTCGTCGTGCGCTGAGACACATCGCTGGTGCCTTACTTCTGAGGTATGAAGTGCCGGACCAAGTTCCACTTTAATTGTCTTCGACTCAACTTTCCACTCGGACCAATCAACAGACTATAATGAGCATTTTGTGCTACATTTACACTCTCAAACACTGTCTCTCACGCAAAAATGGAGGCCGGGAAAATTAATGTCGTTCGGCTTGATGGCGTTTACTGTCCTATGACCCCTCAATTCTCATTCCCGAGCACTTACGCCGACTATCCCACGACCGCTGCCACTGAGACGTCGTCACGCATTCAAGGAGCCGATGTTCTCATCACCACCAAAGTGGCCCTCAATCGTGAGCTGATCTCGCAATGGACTGCTTCGTCATCGAATCCAAAGCTGATTGCTGCCTTTGCCATTGGTGTTGATCATCTGGATCTGGTAGCTTGCAAGGAGATGGGTGTCACCGTTTGCAACGTGCCTGCGGCGAGCAATGAGGCTGTGGCAGAGCATGCAATTGCACTGTTCTTTGCGGCTAGACGGAATGTGGTTGTTATGCATGAAATCGTCACCAAGACTGATGTATGGACTAGCAATGGAAGTGCTATACATAAGTTCAGTGGCTTGCCTAGGACTACGAAGAGTGAAGTTATGACAATCATTGGATCTGGAGATCTTGGTACGAAAAACTCCCTCGCCTTAAACTCTGGAACGTAAAACTCATCCGTCGAACCCTCAGGAAATAAAGTTGCTGCAATTGGCAAAGCCCTGGGTATGACTATAGTCTTTGCGGACCGAAAGGGTGTCCAAGGGGATGATGTGAGGCAAGGTCGGACGGAGTTCTCCACAGCACTCAAGCAAAGTACGATAGTCATGGTCACATGTGTACTGAACGACTCGACTCGTAACACGATAGGGGAGGAAGAGCTCCAAATAATGCGGAAGGATGCCATTCTGGTCAACATTGCCCGAGGAGGAATTGTTAACGAGAAAGCACTTGCCAAAGCACTGAAAGAAAGATGGATCAATGGAGCCGCGGTGGATGTTTTCGATGAAGAGCCTGCAGCGTTTGATACGCCCCTTGTGACGGCTGTACGGGAGGATCCAGGTCTGAATCTTACGCTCAGTCCTCATGTTGCTTGGTATGCGAGCACGAGTCTTGAAAGGCTGCAGCAGATCGTACCTGCAAATATCGAGGCGTTTGTGGCTGGGAATCCTCAGAACGTGGTGATCTGAGAGTATAATTACAGTTCATGTATTGCGATTCCTGTCTATCGATTTTTCCATTTTCTCTCATTCTACATCTTGGAACGAAATGGGGCATTAACAAGCGTCGACGATGGAGCTTTTGGTGGGCAGAGAACAAGCAGGTATATACCTCAATTACCGGACGAATCGGTAGTTGTCAAATGTTAGAGTCAATTCTCTCCACAATGGTATGATCCGATATGTAAGCAAGTCTTACATGCTATTCGTGTGAAAACATATAAACTGGATTGGGTTTGGTAAGACCAATGCTGAGACATGGCCGCGATTTAATAAGCTTCTTCCAGGGTATCATGGTCACATCGACATGGATTCATTTGAGCCAAAATAGGGGTCATTTATACAAGGAAACATCTTGTTGAGCTTGCGGAAGTACCTGGTACCGTTTATCAAAAGTCTTGGTTCCTGAATGGTAGCTGAGGAGTACCTCAATCACATGCACTTTTTGTTTATATTAATCCATATGAGCGTAAAGTTATCTTGTTGGTCCCGGCTACCCTTCTCATGATCACCAATGCTTGACTCAAATCACGTATTCAAGATATCGTCATTATGAGATTCAGCCTAGAAGTGAATCACCTTTCATTCATCATGTAATCTTAGACTTGCCGTGTGACACTAAATGCCATGACACGGGGCCGCAGGACAGGAAATAGTGATGCCGAAGACCAATAATCAAGGCTACTTCACTACTTAAACCAAGAGGTGTGAAGTCTCTGAGAAAGAAGTTAAACTCGGCATTATGAAGAATCGATAACATAAGCCCTTCCATGGTTTGGAGGTTATGCAGGTTCTATCCCCTTGAATCCGTAAGATCCAGGGGGCAAAGACGCTATATAACCTTAATCAATCATTTATATGGGTAGTGAGGGGTAATTCATTTTCCACAACCTGAGTCCTACAAGTGCGAATGAATAGAACACAAGGAGGCTGGACGTCAATCAAGGCAGCCTAATTAACCATATTATTGTGATATATGTTTCTTAGTCAAGTTAGAACTGTGAGTACGAACTAATACACTTTGGGGAAAGACTGATTTCATATAATTCTTTCGAGTCCGCAATCCAAGATCATAGAATCTAGCAATCAAGATGAGAAACACTACCTATGTCAAAGGCGGCAATCAAGGCTCAATTGCATCACATATTACGTTTTATCAAGTATTTCCCATCCGTGATAACGTCAAAGCTTCGTATCGTTGCGACAATACCCTTGTGCATATCGGATGATCATGGATGCGCCTTGGTACTCGCAGTTCTCGCTACAAAGATACAAGTCGTGGTGGTGTCGTGCATACTTTGTGGTTTTGGGTTTCCGCCAAACGGTTGTTTGTCTGGATAACCGCCATCATTGTGCATTTTAGCCGGGATAGGAAATCTGATCTCGTGCTCACTCCACGACTCGGCGGAGAGTCACATTTCCGTCACGCTTCACGAATAATGATCAATGTTACTGTTGCATTCCGACATGCTTGCTTTTAAGCGTGAAGTATGGTTCTTGTATGCCAGTAACATACCCCTCATCTTTGGTTATTTTGTTTTTTCTCCCTTCTCTTTTTTTGATTGAGTTTTTGGTAGAATAGGACTTTTTATTCAATGCAGAAAATGTGCCGTTGTAGGTAGGTGAAATAAGGATAAGTATATATTCTTGTATTGCCAACGCCTTCGAGGAATCAGAATCAGAATCAGAATCAGTCGATCGTCTTCTGTTTCCATTCTTCTTAGCCATAACTATTATTCCTAGCTTGCCGGACTTTTCACTTTCTGTATATCTTTTCTTCGATTACTTCTCGAAAAAAGCATTCTATCAGCATTCTTAAACGGCAATCATGAGGTCTTTCTCTCTTACTGCTGCTGCTTTTGTAGCTACAGCTATAAAAAGCGCGAGCACTGCCAAGATCTACTTGGCAGGTGATTCCACCATGGCCGTTGGGGGAGCTGGCAATGGGCTTACCCAAGGCATGTCATTGATACCAACTCCCGACTGTCTTCTCTAACGTATCATAGGATGGGGACCATACCTTCAATACTCTGTGACTCTTGAAGTAGTCAATGATGCTATTGCCGGCCGTTCAGCTCGATCGTACACTGAGGAAGGGCGATTCCAGGACATTGCTGATGTCGTTGCATCTGGTGACTTTGTCATCATTGAGTTCGGCCACAACGACGGCGGTACCCTCAGCACTACAGTCGACAATCTCCGAACAGACTGCTTTGGTGCCGGAACTGAGACCTGCGTGAATGGTACGGGTGCAATTATTCAGACATATCCGACATACATCACGTGAGTTCTCTTGAACCTCCTTCTGTTGGAACAAGAGCACAACTGACATCAATAGTGAGGCTGGAGACCTATTCACAAGCTTGGGTGCCACTGTGATTGTATCATCGCCTACACCAGATAACCCATGGGAGACTGGAACCTTCACATACACTGCCAACCGCTTCACGGACTACGCTAGCATTGCAGCTGACAATATCGGTGGTGACACTGGGTTTGTGGATCATGGACAGTACACGGCCAACATCTTTGAAGCTCTGGGTGAAACCGCTGTCGATGCTTTCTATCCTAGTGACCATACTCATACCTCCCCCTTGGGCGCGGACCATGTTGCCAAAGCTTTTGTTAAGGGGGTTCTATGTGCGAATGTTGCACTTGCACCATATGTCAAGAACACCACAGCGAGTGTTGAAGGGTCGTGTATTTAATCTAAGACTCTGTCATTTTACTTGTTCCCAAAACTACATATTGATCGAATTTATTTTATCAATAACTGATGGAGACAGGCCACCATGCTATGGGGATTCTTATATGATGATGTAGAGCAGCTCGATATTGAATGAAGCGCAAATACAGTAACCACAAGATATAAGAGGCGATTAATTGTTCAGATCTTCTGTCACGGAGCTAAGAATCACTGTAGTGACAACAAGAGAATCAAATAAGATTGGTATAGGTTGCAGACATACTACGTACAAGTATTTCCATCACCCAATGTAAGTCTTGATCCCAGATGTGAGATTGGCGGAAATTGCAAGAAAATCGAAGCACACAACACAAGAAAGAGACAGCAAAGGTCCATTGTTACTCTCACTGCCATCTCGGCCAGACTAAAGCTAATCAGTTCCACGCCGAAATCTATGAACCACACCCTATTCACGATCCTCGTCCTCCCATAACGGATATACCCTACGAGGATCCTCCACTGCTGCCCGGATCTGACGCTATATGGCAGTAGTCTCTCGGATAGCGACGAGCATGGCATCTGTAGACTCTTGGATAGCAGTTACCACCGCGTTTGCGGATTCCTGGGCCTCGGCCGCATTTTGCTTCATTCGCAAGAACAAATTCCAATTAGGATCTTTCTTGAACTGCCTTCTTTCTGCGTCCAGAGTTGCTTCTGATGAGAAGTTAGCCAGCAATATGCGAGAAACGGTAGAGACTGCTCACTCCCGAACTCTACCGAGCGTGTGAACATCTCTTGACATTGGACCAGAACGCGTTTGTTTTGCGCAGATCTGGTGGCGACGAAATCATCGGCAGCACCCAAAAGTTTGAGAAGATCTGGCTTCCAGTAATAGTCCACCTTTATCAGAAGTCAGCATGAGCCTTGTGAGAAGTTTGCGTGTAATTACCTCCTCGCAAGTCTTTTTTTTCCTGATGCAAGCATAGCACTTTTTGCTAGCAGTGCCCGTAGCGCAAACCAAATCTGGGAATGTATGAAGCTCTTTGGCACAACGAAGACAACACTTTCGATCCATGGAGCGATCTATGTTTGAGTAATCGGAGTTGGGAAGGTTGTCGCGGTCTGTAACTACGCCTTTGGTGGTGCTGCGACCATTTTGCTGCCTGGACGTGCGAATGACTTCTTTCGCTCCAACAACAACGCCTCCGTCTCTTGCAGCACTATGAAGACTAGAAGTCCGCTCCGGCATGTAGTCACTGGTGCTGTCCTGATCTGCAGCGTTCTCGTTGGCCTTTCCGGTGGACTATTGAACTTGAGCTGGGCGCCGAGTTGTGCTCTGCGGGTTCCTGCGACGAACGACCGGCTCTTCATCAGAATTACTGGATTGGCTACCTTGATCCTCATACTCCGAGATTTCTCCACGAAAGTTCTTCTGGTTTCCAGCACGCTTCATGCCTCTACTGCTTGGCAGATTCTCGCTAGCTGTACTGGGACCTGGAGATTGTTGCGATCTGTGATCAGTGAGGCTGGAACGGTACCGCTTGGGACTTGGGATATTGGTATCAGTAGCACGATGCTTCAAAGAGACACCTTCTTTGATCCTTCCACCTCGCTCGGGCGGCCGAAAACCTCTACCGATGTTATCTGATATATATACATATATGTATTATGCATGAATGGGGTTTGTCTCAGGGTGCACAAAGCTCACGCCTATAACATTATTTCCAAGTGAGCCCCTTCAAAGCAAGTGCTCACCTCAAAGATCAACCCCTGAGTTACGCCGGTAAGGTACCAGCGCTCTGTCATTATAGTAAGGAAACAACAGCTCCCACCCACATCAAATCCAACCCCCCCGATCCGACTCTTTTACACTTCCTCCTCAAAGAAGTCACATCACCTCTACCCAAAAACACAACTTCAAATCCATCCGCCAAAAGCATATCTCACTGACCTATCTAGATTATCCACAGCTCTCTCCAAAATCATCATTCCACACCCATCCACATCTCCATCCCAAGCGGTGCTCCAAGTCAACTCCAGAACCACGAACATAATAGCACCACCGTCCATCGATTCCACAACACCAGTGCCAACCAGCCCAGCATCATAAACACCAAGAGCAACAACACGTACAGCATCCAACACCATGACACCGACACTGCAACCACAGTCCACCCTCCATCCAAGTGAACCTCCACCCAGCTCCTCAACGCCACACAGATCCTGAAAACGGGAAGTGGCAAGATTGTTCTCGGAGTTGACGATAGTATTTGCAGCAGGATAATAGGATGTAGTGAGCTCATAATGTAGTAGGATAGCACAGCACAGCACAGCACAGCACAGCATAGCACGGGACATGGGGCGTGGGGCATGGGGTATGGGGTAGGTATGGGGCATGCATTTCCAAGTGAGCACGGCAGTATATAACAGGTAGATAGATACTTGATCGCTCATTGCGTGTGTAGCTAGCTATAGCAAAGCCTCGCCGGCACGTGTCCCAAGGCCATTTCCACGCCCATGTCGATCTCGATCTCAATATCCTTCTCTTCTTTCATTATCTCCTCCCACATCGTCAATGCACCAAGTCAAGCCATGTTCATCCGCACATGCCCATCCAGATCTCATGCACATACACATGCACACCACAGCAGCATAGACACGACATCGGCACAAGGGACACACGGGAACAGCAACAAAAAAAAAGAACAGAAAATGTAAAACGTAGCAACAAGGGGGTTCATAAACACCATAAACCTAAGACGAGCAATCATGACAACAAAACACCCTCCATCTTGCATCCTTCACCTTCACCACCATGCAATCATAGCACACATGCCCAGCAACCCATTTCAGCAAGTTTCTAAAATCCACTCCATCGATATTCAATGCCACACACACACACGCACACACAAAGGCCTATCCTATTCCTCCCCATCCTTGACCTTCAACCCAGCACTCTGACAAGTCTTTTTCCACGTCTCGACCTCGCGCCACGCACGTTCGCATTCCGTCTTCAGCTTATCGTTGGAGGCCGACAGTTCCGCGATAGCCTGTTCGGTGAGTAGTTTCTCAAGGGTCCACTTTTCGATATTCTGTGCCTCGTTCTCCTTGAGCTGCGTGATGAAAGAGACGGCACGTTGCAGGATGGAGCCCTTGTTTTTCTCGCAACCTGGGACAATCTTGGCGAGTTCGTTGATGCCTTCGTTAATGGTCTCACGACGACGACGCTCGACTGATGGCTGTGTTAACGGCTTTTGCTCAAGTGAGGTTAGACGGGGACAAGGGGGAAGTACCTTCTTTGTGATTATCCTTTCGCACCTTGTGCCATTCCTCGCTGCCCACAGCAGGCTTACTGCCTGAGCCGCGACCGGAAGATTGGTTGTTGTTGTTATTGTTGTTGTTGTTGGAAGAGCCCTCCATGTTGAAGCTCTCCTGATTATTTTCCATGAAACCCTCCTGACGCTCTTCGCTTCCCTGTGTGGCAAAGGATACATCAGTGGGTTGTGGGATGGTCATGGTGGGATAAATGCCCGCCAGTGCCGCAGCGGCGGTAGACGAGGCGTTAGTTGCATGATCGCCGTTCTGTGTTTCCTGGTGCATGTTGTAGTTCTCTAGGTTCTCAACAGCCTCAGAGCCGTCTGCTTGCATATATGAGGAACCTGACGCATCGTTTCCCTCTCCGCCCGACGACGTTGGCGGTGAGGTCCGCTTGAACGATGGTCGCCGCTCATCAGCTGATCCTTCCTCTAGTGATCCGCGCTTGCGCTTTTGCGAGTTATTGGTTACCTCCTCGGAACTGTTGGGGTCACGGATCGAGTTTGCTACTTCTTGGAGACCCGAGTGGTCGAAGTCACTCTGCTCTGCCATTTCGAGGGACATGACTGGGTACTAGTGATTTATGAGGCTATGAGCTTCAGAGGTGGTGGTGGCGGGTGGTGGCCGGGAACGTGGCGCGACAAGGGGTCTGAGTTCTCTGGAAGTCCTGGGGTCCGGATTTAAGGCTGAATATGATGCTATGGCTGGGGATCAAACTGCTTAGCGACCTTGCACAAGACAGATGACGTGTCGGTGTATTGGGTACGGGGGAAGGCTGCTTGTGTAGAATGAACTACGTGATATGGAAATTTGAGGGCGCGTAAGTGCAGTAGTCTGCGGCGAATGATCTGAAAATGAACGTTGCCGTGCTCTATAGGGCAATCCTGTGGAGGTTAGCACGTGTCATAGACAGGTGAATGGTGCAACAAGAGAGTGACACGCGAGGCCATGACAAGCTGTGGTGCTCGGTCATTAGGATTTGGCAGTTCAGCAGCGGTTAGCATGCGTAGCATGCGACTGAGCCCTGAATGGCAGATCAGTGCCTGACCCAGGACACCTGTGCTCTGGCAATGAACAAACAACGGCCGTGTTTGACATTGGAGATGGAGCTGGAGCTGGAGCTGGGTAGGACTGGTACGTATTGCTCTTGTTCTTCGCGTGCAAGAGACGTTGCATCCAGCTGAGTGGTGCTGTTTCGTGATCTTCTTCTGTTCTGCACGGAGCAACAACCATGGAGCCATGGCATAGGAGGTAGCAACAGGGCAAAGATGCAGTGCCGGTATGCATCTGTTGTACTGATGCAGTCCGGTGACAAGAAGAGAGAGAGAGAGAGAGAGCGAGCGTGGGGGACATGTGCGGAACAACAGAGCAGGGAAGTAGAGGGTTAAGGAGAGCAGTGGGAAGTAGAGAGCAGGTAGAAGGGAGTGAATAGTGAACAGTGAACAGTGGATAGTGAACAGCGAACAGCGAAGAGCGAGTGCACTTGTGTAAGGACGTTGGGCATGAAGAAACAACGATGTCAACATCGCGCCCATCAGATGCAGTGGATGCAGCGGATGCAGTGGATGGACAGGGGTTTCGGCTTTCGACCTTCAACTCTCGGCTCTCGTCGACAATGGACCGTTGAGAGGGTGGAGTCATTGGAGTGCACTGCCCACACCCGCTGTCTGTGGTACCCGGTCACCCGGTCACCCGATGAGTTTGCTGGTGCCGATACAGGACAGCGAATGCCATGCGTGCGAGTGATAGACGTGACCGTTGATTGATTCCCTGGACGAAAAGGAGCGAGGAAACAGAAGAGAAGACAAGTGAAGGAGTGGGTAAAGGATGAAGGATGAAGGATGAAGAATGAAGAACGAAGAACGAAGAACGAAGAATGAAGGGTCGGGAAAACACGAAAAAGCCGAGCATCGAATAACGTGATCAACGGGGTATTCGCTCTCCGTGATCTTGAGATTAAGAGTACATTGAGGCTGCCAGTATCGTGACGATAGGCGTGATGATAAGAACTGAACAGAACAGGCCAATGATAAAGATGAGAATTGAGGATGAACTTGTTGCTCACCTGGAATTTATAGGACAAATCGAACTCGAAACAAATGATTCGAGTGGAAGATTAGATCCTTTTTATGTTTATGGAGGACTGTGAGATTATGAGACTGGGAGAGCGCGAATGAAGAATCCGATGATTGTTGGTGAGTTGAATTGGCTGGATATCACGTGGTGGGGGTGGGGGGGGGGGGGGGATTGTCGTCGCGTGGAGGTGGGAAGAGTTGGTTCGGCGTTGAAGGTTGATGTTGATGTTGATGTTGATGTTGTGGTTGTGGTTATGATTGTGGGGGTGGGGTTGGTGCGCGTTCTTCAAGGGTGATGGGTGATGGGTGGGCTATTGTGTGTGAGTGAGCGAGTCTGCGCGTGCAAGTGCGTGTGGTGTGGTGTGGCGTGTCTGTCTGGTGTGCACTCACACCTCGACGCGACGTTGTGTTGATTATTACACGAGAGACAGACACAGACACAGACACAGACACACGTCGAGAGAAAGTCTGCTCTTCCGCATTCCGCATTCCGCCTTCCGCCTCGACGGGAGCATACAGGAACAACGAGAGAGAGCAAGACCTCGTCAACTCTGAGCGTCCAATGTTGAAGGTATCAAGAGCAGAGAAGGGAAGGGAAGGGAAGGGAAGGGAAGAGAAGAGGAATGATAGATTGGAAGGGGATTGATGCTGATGGGAGCGATGGGAGCGATGGCAACGGTGAGAACATCATCATGGGAGAGATGAGAATGGCCATCCTTCTATTGAATCGACCTTTCTTTCTCTCTCTCCGTGTCTGTCTGTCTCATCGTCTCTTCTCTGATCTCTGCTCTTTGGTCTCGGTCTTCTTGATGAAATCAAAAGAATCGTTTAATCACTTACAGGAAAAACAAGTCCTCTCTTCTCCTCTCGTCTCGTCTCTTCTCTTCTCTTTTCTTTTCTTTTCTTCTCTCCTCTTCTCTTCCCTTCCCTTTTCTTTACTCTCCTCTCTTGCTCAACTCTCACTCTCCTCTCCTCGCTCGCTATCGCGATATGCCGACTTGAGCCTGTGCCTGTGCTTGTGCTCGTGCTCGTGCTTGCTCCCGTGCCTTTGTGTTCGCTTCGGGCGCGTGATGTGGTCACGTTTTCAAGATCGAAGGACGGGGACACCAAGGATTATATATAAATGATCTGGCGGGATGGAGGGTCGGAAAGCCTTCTGAGTCGCGTCCCGGGCACTGAGACCTTCAAATGAATTGATGTACCCGAATGTGGGTGAAAGTTGACACTTTTGATGCGCTGAGGTCAGGTGCCTACTGGACTGGGGTATGGGGGGGGGGGGGGGGGTGGGAAGAGTTGAGAAGTACAGAGGAACGTGATTGAGGCGAACGTGATGTGATTTGAAGGGAAGAGAGGGAAGGGAGCGAAGAGGGTGGGTGGGGGCAGCTCGAAGGAAAGGACATGTGACTTGTTCTTATGGCCGGCTGGGTCACCAGCCAAACACGGGACTTGCTTTGGAATTCAACCGAGCACGAGCGAGCTAAACTGCATTGGGGGAATGGTAGAGGGAACTGCACCCGCTGCATACACCCGACACGACGAGAGCCTCTTCCGGCCAATCAAGTCTCGTGATCTGGCAATGCTCATCCCAACCCCTGCGCCATTCGAGGCACATGTGACTGCTGTACTATGTATGTACAGTACTTGTACATATATTCTCGTGAGGAGAGAGGGGAGGGAGAGGGAGAGGGAGAGGGAGAGAGAGAGAGAGGGTGAGAGGTTGAATTGAATGCCCAAAAGACTTCAAGGAGACCGGAGAAACATGGAGATGCTGGGAGAACAGGTGAGAGGATTCATGATCAAGAATCCAAGAGACAACCATCGATTATCAGGCAGGTGATGAAGTTATTGAAGATAGTTGATATATCCATTTATACGTTTGTGCTTTTGGTTTTATGTTCACCGTAATAATGCACGGGTAAAGTTCCACGTCATTTAGGAAATATAAAACAGTGGCCTGAGAAATGAGGGATCAGTCTCTCACGGCGTGACAACTTCAACTGCTGAACATCACACACGAGAATCAATCAATGCTTATCATACTCTTGAACAAAGTACTTTATTCGCATCCAAGTACTCCAGACAGCATTTATTCAAGGGAAATAACCCTTTATGCATTACAAGCACAGTTTGAGCAAAACACACATTTTTGACTTGCGTTGCTTTTTCGTATACATCGTTGAATTACCTACTTATCATTTTGTGAGGATACCTCTTGAATAGAGAAGCAAAGAGCATAATTCAAGCCTCCAAAAGCATTAAAGACTGAGAAAAGGGACAAGCAAGGACAAGATTTAACAACTGGAAGAGAGAGCTCGCCCAATTAGTCTATCATGCACTTTAATCACGAACTGCTACATGGCCTGATTCATCTGGCATGAGTAATCGATAACCGCGATAGCATCATTAACCACCGCCTTTGAGCATCGACGTCGACTTCCCCGCAGAATATTCGGATAACAGACCAAGTACATAGCTCTCGACAACCTTACATCAGATATCCGATTTAAAAATCCTCAATTGATCGGGTTCAGATACAGCTACAACATCAGAGACTCTCAACACAACCACTGCCATCATGGGCGACCACGTAACGTCGAAGCTCAACCCTGACTCTCACCTCATCTTGGTAAGTACGCCCACTGCCCGCCAGCATTGTTTACTAACAAATCTCAGGATCAGCCCCTTCTCCGTCTCCCTTTCGAGCTTCTACGCAAGAACTTCAAATACGCCCACCTCTCGGTCGAAAAAGACAGCCAGTCTGTAATCAAGACCCTGCGCGAGACAGCCAACAGCTCCCTATCACACACATCGTCATCGGAAGATGTTTTAAAGTCACTGGACAGCATGATCGCGCGCACACGCAATCTCAAGCGCAAACTGGGCGCCTGTGCAGAGGAAGAGGAGCGATTGCACCGACAGAGCAAGGCGCGTGTGGCACACCTGGGCGACCTGTACACCATGCAGAGCCTGGATGATGTGCGGTATGAGCGATGGAGTCGCAAGAGGCTGGATAGACTGCTGGTGGACTACATGCTGCGCGAGGGGTTCACTGAGAGTGCGGAGATGTTGGCGGGCGAGGAGGACATTCGGGAGTTGGTTGATGTGCCAACTTTTGTCGTTGCGAAGAGGATTCGGGAAGCGTTGGCGCAGGGGAGCGTTAGTGAGGCACTGAGTTGGTGTGCTGAGAATAAGAAGGAGTTGCGAAAGATGGATGTATGTGTTTGCGTTGTTCTATCACAGTTCTTCACGGATTGATTGTGGTTTTTATATCATATTTCGCTGTTGCTGACTTGCACGACAGGATTCTCTCGAATTCAACATCCGCTTCCAACAATATATTGAGCTTCTACGGGACAGAGGCCACGCCAATCTCCTTAACGCAATAGCCCACGCGAAGAAATACCTCCTCCCATACCGCGACACGCACCCGAACGAAATAAAACAAGTCGCAGGGCTCCTCGCCCTCAGTCCAGGCCAACGAATGCCCCCGGAATACGAGGTATCTACCCTCCCCCATCACCCCATTCCCTACGCCCTCGGCCTCCCTTCTAACAACCCCTAGGAACTCTACAGCCCAACCCGCTGGCACGCCCTCTCCCGCACCTTCACCCTCTCCCACGCCGCCCTCCTCTCCCTCCCCACAACGCCCCTCCTCCACATCGCCCTCTCAGCCGGCCTCTCGGCCCTCAAGACCCCCTCCTGCCACTCCTCCACCCTCACGCCCCACTCCACCTCAAACTGCCCCATCTGCTCGCCCGAACTCAACAGCCTCGCCCGCGAGGTGCCCTACGCCCATCACACCAAGAGCCACGTCGACGCTGATGCCGTCGTCCTGCCCAACATGCGCGTCTATGGCCGTGAGCGTTTGCGTGCTGCTGGGAAGGGTGCCGCTGGGGTTAAGGATCCGGTGACGGGCGAGATCTTCTCGGAGGGGGATGTGGGGAGGGTTTATGTTCTGTGAGTGGGGCTCTGGGAGAATGGGTGCTTCGTCTTTGCTTTCGTGGCCTCTGGCTTACACTTTCGGCGCTGGACTGGCATGGGCTGGTGTTGGGTGTTCCGGGTGGTCTGATGTCTGATGTCTATAGGTGGGTGTTATAGATGAGTGAGAATTAAGGTTTCCCTCATTGGTTGGGCTTTGTCAAGCTCGTTTTCGAAGAGTATGTGGAGCAATTGTTTATTGAATCATGTATGATGGCCTTATACTTGATATCACTTTACTAAACTACCGACAACCCCCCGCTTTGAGCCTCGTCGCCATGAAATTACAAATTTTCAAAAAGCGAAAACAAGTAGAAACATACAATCGTAGGGATTCTCTGGTCACTACTTGCCCAAGTACCTCCGGCTTTACTGACACGAGGCTTGTGTAACTCATGGTACAGCAGACGACATACCCAATGCTAGCAGCCTACTCAGAAAAACCATGGGGAACAGAAATCTAGGGCGATGATACGTGTCGGCTTCACTGATGAGAGCAACATTTCCTCCTCAACATGGAACCCTTCAAGCCTCCTCTGCCATCCCTCCCGATGCGAGGAGAGCCAGGCTGCTGATCCTTGCTTTAAAATCTAAGTGATATTTCTACTCTATTCTATGACCAAAACATCAAGGGGTGACTTTATTTCTAATTGGCATATCTCATGTATACCAGTCCCAGTGATCAGGTTGATTTACCGGCTCGATTGCTCGCCGCAATTCGGGGTTTCTTACAGTTGTTCAAACAATGATCAATCCTTTCAGAAGCGATCCAATCACCCTGGTAGAGTGTGGGATCTGCCAAAATAGCCTCTTCTCGAAGCTAAACCTCGAATCATCTGTTGATGAATCAAGGGTCGGTGGTACTTGTACATTTTCTGAAAATAACCGAGCAGTGGATTTGGTTGTATGTAGTAGTAGAATAACCACAAGTACAAAGCTATTCATAAAATGACCGTATAGATATTTATTACAATTGTTACGACTTTGTAGTAATGACTCGAGAAAATAAACAAGAATACCATCTCTATTAACTTATTTTTTTGTGTTGTGTATCACTATCAAAAGCCTTATCTAAAAATCTTATAGCTTACTACCTATTTAGGTAGGTGGTAAACACACACTATTCCTTGGCATACACGTGATGTGGTATTTATTAATAGTAGTAGAGTAGAATAGCGTTAGTGGCAAAACCCTGAAATATAGGGCTTCCTATGCTATGGTTGTTGCCTTAGATTAGGTACCTAGGTAGGTAATACTGTCTTTGCCTTCACTTATACATTCCATACATCACATCAACAATCATAAACCAAAACAATCCGTTTCCCTTCCTTACAATGAATTACATCGAACAATACGCATCCCTCATGGCGGCTCTACAAAGAACTGGACTACCTCTTCCTTCACACGATATACTGCCATAGTCCTGCTGCAAATTGTTGCTTCGGTGTACTATCAAGGAACTTCTGAAGCAAATCGACGACGACGCCTTTCTATCGAGCGACATCAACGTTGACTCCAACGATTTAGATCGACTCCAACTTCTGACGAAGAATTTTGGCATTGATGTGTTCTCCGAAAATACCTCTCAAGAGAATCTAGCAGAGAACACTGAGTATTGCCGTCAAAAATTCAACGCGCTGTTGCGTTACGCTGTCGATACACACAATCTCCACGACCATAGCGACGTTGGACCTCAGATTCCAGTGCCACCACCTCTTCCATTCTATTGGGGCGCATCAGATTCGGAAACAGATTCCGATGCAGAGTTTTGTTCAACAACTTTGCAGCAGCACGCTCAGAGATTACCTCAAAAGACTTCGCCATCTGCCCCGGCGACAAAGGCAGCAGAATCATCGCGCGCGAGAATGGACCCTCAGAAATTAAACAATACCCGTTCAAAATCTGTCGCTCCAAGGCAACGACAGAAGCAGGTGTACCGGCAAGTCCAGGCCTTGAAGCAGCCAGATGATCCTGCCAGCAAGCAAGGTCGTTGGACAGGGCGGCTTCGAAGCAGAACTTGAGAAGGTAGTGCCAAAGCCAGCGAGCTAACACACTATTGAGCAATGCCAAATGCATCATCCAGCAAAATGTCATACGCATAACCAAGCAAGATGCTGCACACACAATCGAGCAAAATATGCTGGGTTTAATGCATGACTGCCGCAGTTTTTACGATCAGAGCGTAAGTTGGAACACCAGAGACATAAGACAATATGCTATCACCACCCCTTTTGTCATGATCTTCGTCGAGTTTGGAACACCAGATAGTGGAGAAGAGAGGGAAAGAGAAGAGAAGACGTGAGGTCTTGGCTGTAAGAATTACCCATGCTGTGACATTGCTATGGTTGTGTTGTAGCCTACCATACAAGAAGCACCATATCAACAAGCTAAGATAAATTATTACAATTATGATCTGTATAAATAAAGCGAAGCATTTGCATTTCATCTCAAATGAGATGTCGACTTTCGAATTAACTAATTGGTTGTAGTCTCGATACTCCATAAGCCTGAATGATGTCCAGTGCGAAGAGATGCCTAGATACGCTCTAGATATAAGGACAACATGTATGTATTAGTAGAGAGCAATGATAACGCGTCGACAGATAGAGGAGCCATTGCTATTGTCTGTTACCAATGTTTGTGATCAACTCAAATACTACACGCAACCAATCTTCTTCCTCGATGAGAATAATATGAAAGCCCTCAATTCACTTACTTCTTGCTCTCCTACCTCATTTTTATAGTTAATTGCTAGGGGATGCGCTAATTTAATAGTAGCTCGTTGGTGGAAGCTTATTCAAGCACACCGTTATCAGTGCTTAAACGCCCAGTTCCAATCCTAGTAATTAGCTACAGTACCATGTCGAAACAAATAATATACCAAAAGCCACCCTTTTCAGTAAAGGATTTCTTAAAAACTTTATGTTACAGCTATCTTCAGAAATCCGAGCATCATATTGACATAGTTTTTACCTCTGTAATAAATTTGTTATAGAAATCCCTCGTAATAAACATAGACAATGGGCTGATTTACAGCAATTATATTATATAGCATCATAATATGAAATATTTATTAGTTTTAATGGGATTTGGCTATTGTACTGGTGCACCGGTGTATTGAAACTTTCAACACATCAAGTTGAACCCACCTGTGTTTTCTGCTGTTTGCTTTTGTCTGTGCCAAGTGAAAATGGAACTGGAACCGACTACTAAAGCTAGAAAGGACCTCAATGGCTAACACTTCAATGCAAGAACACTTTCATCAAAGACATGTGCATGGTAAACCCGTAGTGGTGAGTTGTCTTGCATAAAATCAGCAGTGGAAGTCTAAATGGGAAAGGCTGCCAACCAGAAGTGCAGCTGTGATGGCCCATCGCATACAACAACACCAGATCAGCTACGTGGTTATCTTCTAAGCCAACGGCTTGTGTTGTCTTCTGTATGGTATGGAAGCAAGGCGAAACGGTGCTGAGGGCTCTTTAAGAGATGTATTCGCTATCTTCGTTTGCCTACATTCCTGCATATCAAACCTTGCGAGATTCCCTTCACTTCCTAAAATATACTTAAGATTAGGAGTTGCAGCACTTTTGCTACACCAATCCTCTTCTCCTCATATTCTCTCTCAAACTCTTGGTCGAACTCTCCCAATGACGTTTAAATCACTTCATACAAATGCTCTAGATCGGCTTTGTTCTAAAGATCAACTTGATCTATTAGACTCCATTGACTCGCTTCGTTCGCAGGGCATCAGTCATTATGTCTCGTTACCACAAATTATCGTGTGCGGCGATCAGTCATCTGGGAAGAGCTCGGTTCTTGAAGCAATCTCTGGTGTATCTTTCCCTATCAAAAGCAACCTGTGCACTCGCTTTCCTACCGAATTAATTCTCCGCAAGAACTCACATACGAGTATGAGTGTGTCTATTGTTCCACATCGCTCTCGCAGTGAGTCTGAGCAGCACTCTCTTGGTAGTTTCCACGAGACGCTGGACAGCTTTGACGGTCTTCCCAGTCTGATCGAAAACGCAAAAGCAGCAATGGGAATTTCGACGCATGGCAAAGCTTTCTCGAAAGATCTTCTTCGCATTGAGGTGTCGGGCCCTGATCGACCTCACTTGACCATCGTAGATCTACCTGGTCTCATCCATTCTGAAACGAAACAGCAATCAGCTTCTGATGTCGAGCTGGTGCAGGATGTCGTTCAATCATACATGAAAGAACCAAGAAGCATTATTCTTGCAGTAGTCTCGGCAAAGAACGACTATGCAAACCAGATTGTCTTGAAACTCGCCCGTGCTGCCGATAAGAAGGGCAATCGGACATTGGGGGTCATTACAAAACCCGATACTCTAATTGCGGGTTCGGAGAGCGAAGCCATGTATGTCTCTCTCGCAAGGAATCAGGACGTGGAGTTCCGTCTCGGGTGGCATGTACTAAAGAACATGGACTCGGAGTTGGTAGAGTCGTCCCTGGCGGATCGTGATATGGATGAAGAACGTTACTTCTCTCAAGGGATATGGGAAGGGTTGTCTCGATCGCTCTTGGGTATCGACAAGTTACGAGACAGGCTAAGCAAAGTACTCCTCAAGCAAATTGCTGCAGAACTGCCTAGCTTAATCAGCGAAATCGAAACCAAAGCCGATGTTTGCCGCAGGCTATTGGAAAGGTTCGGGGAGCCTCGAGCAACCTTGGACGAGCAGCGGCTTTATCTGCTTCATATCAGTCAATCATTTCAGTCGCTGCTCAAAGCTTCCGTCGATGGCACATACAACGACCCCTTTTTTGAAGACGCAAGGTCTGAGTCCGGCTATCAGAAGCGTATTCGCGCTGTGGTTCAGAATCTCAATCTGGATTTTGCGAGCAATTTGACCAAAATGGGTCACCTTCGTGAGATCACTGATTTGAAAAAGTTGGAAAATGACCCCTCAGACGTTGTTCTGACCACGAGAGATGAATTCTTGGATCATGTAGAGTTTTTGATGCGGAGAATCAAAGGCCGAGAGTTACCAGGAATGTTCAACCCCATGATAGTAGCTGATCTATTCCTAGAGCAGTCAGGTCCATGGGAAGGAATCACTCGGAGTCATATCAAGAAAGTCTGGCTAGCTGTCAAGGATTTTCTCAGTTTTATTACGAACCACATTGCTGATACCACAACCTCCAAAACACTTTTCGAGAAGATTTTCAAGCCTGCCTTGGAGCAGCTGTTGGATACTTTGACTGCAAAGACCACCGAGTTGTTGACGCCACATCAGAAGAGCCATCCGATCACATATAACCATTACTTCATCGAGACTCTCCAAAAAGTCCGCAATGAGCGAAGGGAGAATGAATACTCTGCAATTATCACGAAAGCCTTTGGTGATGACTCACTTGACTCACCAGTCTACATAAATCAGAGCGTAGATCTTGGTCTACTGGTAAGAATACTAGTTCAACGAACAGAACTAGACATGAACCGCTTTGCGTCTTCCGAGGCTTTGGATTGTATGGAAGCTTACTATAAGGTATTGTTATCCATTTACTTCCAGCCACACCTATTTCATCCACACCCTCACTAACTCAGCTTGTGATTTATAGGTTGCTTTGAAGCGCTTTGTTGATGACGTAGCCATCGAAGTCATCGAAGTAAAGCTCATATCTACGCTCGAAAATATTTTTTCTCCTGTCGCTGTCTCCTCAATGCCCGCCGAGTTAGTAACAGAAATCGCCGGCGAGTCGGATGAGAACCGTAGTGAACGTGAACAACTGAGTAAGCAGTTAGATGTCCTGATGAAGGGCTCAGAAACATGCAAGCGCTTCATTGGTGTCAGACTTCTCGGTGAATATTCCCCATCTGTCTGTAACTCCGATTTCAACAATTGCTAATCCTGTGTAGACAAAAATTACACTCCAAGTCAAACAGCCTCCGAATCAGACTTCGCGAATGATGGCCCTAGTAACAGTGATGAAGACTCGCTCCACAAGAGTGTGAGGTTGCTTTCCAATAGTTCTGGGATTATCGAATCTCCACCATCAGTGATTCAGGGGGAGCAAGAGTCCCGTTCAGAAGCCATCGAGGGTTGGAGATTCCCGGCTCAAGCACCTAGAAGCTCAAAGAAAGCAAGGAAAGTGGCACTTCGACAGTCTTTTGCAGATTGATCCAACAAACACAATTTCAGAATAATGAGTTTACGAAGTCGGATATTTTATCAATAGTCAACATGATAGCTGTTTGCTCCAATTATATGCTTGAACTCTCCTCTAATGCTCTTTACATCATCTATTCTGCCTTGACCGTAAGATGTGGGTCCCTTCTTTTTGAAGAATCACTGTTGAGAGACAAGTTCATAGTAGACGTACATTTATCGATGAGAGATTCACTATTTAGAATACTTAAGTTCTTTTGTGAGACACGGTTTAGAACCTAAGTGCTGTAGAACTCAACAAAGCTAAATATTTAAATATTCGAAAATAGAAGATACTAAACATGTAAGAAAGCTCAACATGTATAGAGTAAAAGTGTGCTTTTCTTCTACTTGTTATTGGATCTTGACAACGATTCAGACATCTTCATTACGTACTTAGATTTTATTCCTATTTACCAATTTTGTATTTATTTTATTGATTTCTTAAGTACCTTTAGATAGCATCATTAGGAGTAACTAAACTTTGTATATCACTCGTTGTCTTCATCATCTTAGTCCTTTCTTTTCCGTTGTTATTTGCACCGTTTTCCAGTTGGCTTTTGTTCTATTATTTTTGAATTCAAGAGCTAGGTATAAAGTAGTATATAATCATAAACCCGATATCCTGTAATGCATATTTCCTACGGAGTATGTCTATACTTGTAAACACATATACATCATGGCCTATTGAATTTTGGGGACCCATAGCTACTATTATATAGGCAGCAAGTTTTTCTCTGAATCGAAATTTATATTTGCCGTAAATATGCCGATGAGTGAAACAAGAGTAAGCTGAGCAAAGAGCCATTTTCCTATTATGCACGAACTTGTCATCATCTCCAAAATTATCATATATTCCTACCGTCCTTAATTGACAAATACTTGACATGCTTGTACTATTTGTAAGTCATGTGAATTTCAATCACGCTTGTTGCTTTGCATAATAACAAAACTTGTCGGTACTGTTTCTACTGCCATCTGTATTGTGGATTTGGCAACCATACTAGGTCCAATCTCTTCAAATTGAAGGTTTCTGGGGAAGAAATCAAGGAAGCGTCCGAGGAAATCAAAGATACAATGCCTCAATACGACGCTCCATGTAGTAAGCCTGCGGTTCCTCCTTAGCGATGTCGACAACACTTCCTTTCAGACTATATTACAGCTATAACACAGGTCGAGATCAACATCCAGCATTGCCAAGGTGTCTTGGAGTAAGTCAATACCTTGACCGAAACAATCCATCTCCAAGTAATCACTTGTACACAACTCCGAGCTGACTGCTCCTATAGCTTTTCAGAGCAAAGAGTAATTATCGAGTCAACAAGATAAAGGCCAAATTGAGCGAACTTACTAATGCTATGAAAATTCCGCAGCAGGTCGATGATAGGTTTATTCGAATCTACCAGTGGAGTCGATTCGGTCTCTCATCCGAATTCTGGCTAACAACAACGCTGAAGATCATAGATCTACAGCTGACATGCTTGATAGGGTCATCTTGAATCATCAACACACATCCTATAATGGCTGACCGAAAAGGGATCCCTATGTCGGCACAAGAAATCCCCAAGATCGCCTGTCAAATCCTAAGCCACCTAGGTATGCAACAAACTCCACACAAGGGGTACAAGCACACAGACCACCTACCTTATTCAGTCACCGAAATGCATCAACTCCATCCCCACAATTTATGGATCTGGAGGACCTGCATAGCGGAAAAGGTTAAATCGATCAATTAATCAATCGATCGATCAATTTATAACAGCTCGCTCAGGGATGTTTCTACGTAGACTTGAGTACTGCACGCACCATTTGCACGTCCAGGCTTTATTTCTCTGGCGGGTTATCTAAATTTTATATGCAACAAAACGTATGAATTGTACTTTGCTTACAGCTGGCCTTTTATACATGAGAACGCTTACAAAATCTGCTTTCCCTTCAGTGTATTATTGCGATTTTTTCTCGAATAATCTAGCTAGGACCCATACGTACACTGCATTCGATACTTTAAGGATTACCATATAAGCACAGTGGCCATGCTAACTGGTTGTTGTCTATCGGTGTAATATCCGAGGCAGTGAGGGTGAAGATGTCTCATTGTATCCCAGGCTGTCTCCGTACTTGGATTCTGCTTCTTGCTCATTTTGATCTTACACGCATAGAATGCATTCAAGATAGTACTATGGGAAGGTAAACTATTTTTCGGTGAGTTTGTTGTACGTATATCGATACGAGACGTAGATCAGTACAGTATTCAGTTTGGATGAAATGCAAATCAGCATTGAGCCAGCAGAAAGCAAAAAGTAAGTACGAGTTGTTTCTGTTCTTACGTAGTATCCTGTAAGCACTGTGAATCTGTTGCAGGTAACAGCGCTCTCATAGAGAGGTCAGAAACTATAAGTACCCTCATCATACCGTCTCTCAGAATCACCATCCTCAACAACTCACTTCAATACACTTGCTTCTCAAGTTACAAAAGCACAACTCATACACACATCGAACTATCCTCAAAACCATCCAATCACTTCAAAATGAAGCTCAACATCCAAGCAATTTCCTTGACCGCATTGGCCGCTCTCGCCACAACAGCTTCTGCTGCTTCCTGCACTTCGCAGAAGAATTCAGTCTACACATACAGTGTGCAGGGCACCGGTGTGACAGACATCAGCGGTATCTGCGGAGGACTCTGGGACAACCTGAAGCGTTTTGCCTCTTGCACAGCAAGTTCGACTTCCTGCGGTGGTTCAGATGGCAACCTCGAGTGGAAGTTCAACGCCGGCCTTGGCTGCAGCGGCGGAGATGTCGAGACTGCGTGGTATGATGCCACCAAGAACAACTACGGAAGCATCAACTGCCCTTAGATTCGAGCATGGAATTCTTTGGACCTTGGATATGGCTGATTTCGGTCCTGCATCTGTTTGACTTCCGAATGTGGTGGTTTAGGGGAGATGGGGTTGGACGGGAAGTTCGAACATGATGAAAGGGGTTTCGGGGAGGTCGGTTCGGCCTGAAGAAGCTATCTGCAGCAACACATTACTTTCATTCACATCCAACTGCCTTACTTTGAGGATTGTATTTAGTCATCAATGACCATATACATTTCATCCATGAAGATCGAAAAGCTACATTTTCTAACTGTGATACTGTACAGCTGCATCTTGATTTCAATTCATATCTCCGAACAAATTTGAGGCGGCTTTTCTTGCACATTCAGAACCATAAAAACTTGAAATCCTATAGAACAGTGGCTAACTATGAAAAAAACGGTATTTAGTACAACTATTATATGTATAGTATATATTGAACGGAGTGGGGAATCGATGCCTTCATTCGAATGGAGGCTGGATTCGAGGTGATCAAGTGCAACTTCTCGGACGGGCTTTATTACCTATCTCATTTTAAGAAACCAATATGGAAAGATTCGATGGATTTCGTTGCCAAGTTTTTTTCGAGTATATGCATGTTGTGGAGTCTCGATATCACGGTATTTGAACTAACTCATAATCGATGGGATACTCACCACTTGGCTTGCCAATCATGTTGAGAATTTCATCTTGTACAGCATGATAATTGCCATTGTCTAGGCCAGTAAACTTACTCATTCGAAAATGATCAAGAGGTAGGCCTCTGCTAGGATGTCCAGGTATGCAACTAGAGTCTTCGTCGACTACGAATCCCTTTTGAAATCAGCACGCCGTCGGCCCATCTTAAGAACAATAACTATCGCTTCATTGCTTCGTTGCTTTTTTGGCCCCTTCATTGCTTTGATTATCCTTCTATCCAATGTTTCGTTTGTTGCTTCGTCGCTCCCTCTAACTTTATTCCCTGCTCTTTAAAAAAGAATAAAAAGGAAAGCGCAAGAGAAAGGTAAGGGAGCAAGAGAGGGGAGATAGAAGAGAGCAACAGAGGAGGAGAACCAAGCAAGAAATAAAGCGAGAGCGAGAGGGAGAGGGGAGGGAGAGAGAAAGCGGGAGCGAAAGCGAAAGCGAAAGCGGGAGCGAGGGCGGGAGCGAGGGCGGGAGCGAGGGCAAGAATTCTACTCTGTACCCAGTTAATTAAGATTGAAAAACTTGAGAAATCATCCACTTAAAACACTGGCTTTCAGTATCAAATAGGTACTTTTCATTATAGATGAAGTTGATGCGACATGCTACTTTTCACACTCATGATAAATTTGTTTTATTTTGATTTTTTGGAATTTCGGTGGTATGTGGGCAATTGGATTTACAACCTTTTGTGAATACACTTATAAAGACTGACCTATTATATAACACAAGAAGTTCTAGCGCATATTTATGTGTTATAAATGCTCCATTCATGTAAGCACCTGCACCTTAATTTGTGCTCTAGCTCATATAAAAAGTCGTTTGTCATAATAGAGTAACTAACACTTTGGTTGTTGCTTTACCAGTGGGGGAAACTCCAGACTTCTAATCGGACATTTACTACATGACAAGCGAATTGTACATTCACGTGAACAAATGCAGTATATTTTTTGTGGGATCGTATTTTACGTGAATTTTCGATTCAGATTTGTGGACTGATGGAACTTGTTCAGGCATCATAATCAGTTAATGTGGATGTTTTTAGACGTTATGCAAAGAGGCTGGAGGATGCTAAGCCTTCTCCCCTGCATTGGGGCATGAACGGGCTTTGCGCTCTGCCTGAATTATCTACATGCCACCGACAGAATGTCATGATAATTCGAACACTTCTAGCACACATGGAATCAGTCATGAAATTTTGAAACTTATATGCAGCATTGGTCATTACATGAGGATATATCTCAGAAAGTCTTAATGGTTCTAGTAAAGTGTTGTTGTTGTAATGTCAAGGTGAACTTGTATATATTGTTTGGTATTATTTGGTATTGCTTGCTTTTGCCGGCTGTTTGTTACTACGTAGTAGATACAGATGCCCAACTCCAGAGTCGGACCGGATGCATGCCTGTCGAATATTGCTCCGGTACCTTGATCTAGTTGCTTGTTCAGTTGCTTGTTCTATTTCCTTGTTCTAGTTCCTTGTTCTAGTTCCTTGTTCTAGTTGCCTGTTCTCTATGATACAGTAGGGCTTAGAATCCTCCTAGTAAGTATATATGTACATATCCAAAAATAAAGTCAGCACTAATTAATTAATGCCAGTGCATAGAAACCCTATTACATAACTGTCCGCCCCCAATCCAGGATCTTCATACACCAGCCTCCTACTAGGATACTACTGTACAAGTACAAACATACCTATGTAGTACAATCTGCCTTACTATGTACTTGACTTGTTGAATTTAATTGTACAAGTAGGACAGTAGAGTATCAGTATGACAGACGTCATGTTTAGGTTATGGACGGCAATAAGCCGTAAATAAAACAACGATGCTTCTGGAAAAGTGGCAGTGATACAGTAATGGGTCCAGGCGAGCATTTGGCGAACAACCAAATAACCAAATAACCAAATGCTCGTCAAACTTCGCCCTGGGTTGATGCTGACCTCCTAGGATACCAAAAATCTGCCTCAGCGGTCTCATGTACGTCAAATTTATGAATCAGAATGGAGTTGAGAGTGAAGCCACAACGAACATGGAGAGCGAGCAGCAATGATGAAAGTAGGTGAGAATTTACTTTGCTCTGGTATAGTAGGTAGATCCATTGAAGGATCGAGCAACAAGGATGCTATGGAGCCTTCGCTGAATTCAAGAGACGATGTTTTCTATAAGTACAATGCTTTGCCTTCATTGTGTCTTCTTTCTCATCCACAAAGCATTTGATACTCTTCGAAGTCACTCTACTCTCCTCCGCATACACTTTTATCTTAAAAAGCACTCGCTATTCTTTCAAGCAGCTCTACTCTTCACCTACACCCACGCTTCACGATGCATCTCACCGCTGCCCTCGCATTCCTTGTCGGCGCTTCCAGTGTGCAAGCCTATGCAGTGAATCTCACTGCCAGGGACGACACATATGATCCCTCTTACACCGGCTCTTGGTGCTATGGTCATCCATACCAGCTCAACGGTGAAGACCTTACATGCCCACCAGCTGCTTTCTCCTGGGAGGTGTATCTCCCTGGCTGGGGCGCTCCCGACAGTGCGAAAGACCCCCAGACATGTGGCGAGGGCTTCCTCGACAACCTGCGCGGTCGCTGCGGTGTGATCTCGGCCTGGGGATGTGCCCCAAAGAACAACAACCAAGACTCGTACTATACCTTCAACACCGATATTGAGTAAGTAGCTCACCTAGCATTGATCTGATCTTAGATGTGAAACATATAAACTAAGTGATTTCAAGGTGCCGATGGTACGACGTCCAAGATGCCTACCAGGCCGCCAATGGTGGCGATGGAGGATTATGGTGTATTCGCGGTTCCTGCGAAAGTCCCAATCCTCTGGAGGGTGGTTCTGAAGGTGCTCTTGAGGCCATTGAAGGCATCATTGAGGCATTTGGTGATGAATGAGCTGTTGCAATGAAGCAACTTCACCATGGAGCAAACAGCAGCGTGGTCACAAAAGCTCTTGCAATGTTATCTGCGTCTCTGACTTCGGCAATTTTTTCTTTTTCAGTTTGTTTATAGATAGAATGCAGACGGTTCTAATGAGGTAGAAAAGAGGATTTACTAGATATAGAAACTTGAACTTCTTGTCCCCTGAAATGTAATGCAATTGAAGATCATGGTCAGCTTGTAAGTATAGTATTAAGTTGCAGGATCTTACTGCTACTCAAGATTTGAATTCTCTCTAGTAATTATTCTAGCTTTATACATCGTGTTTTCGTGAAGCCCCAAATTATTTGCAGTTATGTACTTCAGATCGTCATACTCCACACTACCATCTACCGTGATGGTCGTTTTAGTCGTAACATGGATCCCGATGTCTTGTATCTCTCTTGAGCTTCTACTATCACCGATGCTGCTTCCATGTACAGCGACAATGTGCTCGGCACTTTCACCATAAGGTGTTGCAGCGAAGGAGCGAAGATTGGTACCTTTGCTGCTTTCCTGTCCGGAGTAGTGGATGGCATAGTCGCTGTCCTCAGGACTCTGATTTCGGATTCTTCGCACCCAGTGGCGGATAAGCGACTGAATCATTGGTGCATTGCTAATTGTCACGGCAATAAAAGCTTCACGGATGGCCCAGTTTCCAGATTGTTTTGCTCCTGCAGGCCCACCCTAATTAAAAAGAGGTTAGGACATGAGTAGAACACAGCCTATACTGTATGACTTACGGCTATAATCAGTGCACAACGTAGAATCCCACAGGCCATGACAAGAATACTACCGCTGAACATGGTTGCAAGTATCAACTTCTTTTTCAGGGGCATTTGTACCATATATATCAACTACCCACGAGAAGTTTCTGGTTAGCTTTATGTTTCCCATGGAAAATTGCCCTGAGTACGGAACTTACAAGTATGGGGATGCTAAGAAGAAGGAAATCCGTGATAACGTTGAGTACAACGACGATCAAGAGGTTGAGTCGAGATACAGGAACTTGACAGTCACCTGAACACGAGAAAGAGTTTAGCACAGTAGACCTCGAAAGAACTTTGTAAAAGAGGTAAAAATTACTTCCGGGATTAGGATTTATCTGCCAATGGCGATGGAATGGTATGCAATCCAGAGTGATTGTCAAATTCACCATAATATATGAAATCACAAGACCACCCATAATAATTTGGACATATATCTGTAGCTTGGAGACGCCCTGGCTAAGTAAGACGAGATTTAGAACTGATCAATCCAAGCTTTGGAGGTCTTTAGAAAGAGGTGTTAGAGGATCAACGGTCACACACGATGTACTTACCTCAGTCTTGTATAAAAGACGACCATACACGTTTTGAAGGTCCAGAGCAGAGCAAGGTAAATATACCAGCCGATCAAGTGGTTTTGAGAGCCACGAGTCCTGAGATGATATTCTTTCGATGTAGGGGCAAGATTTGCGCGGTATTCGTCCGTCATGCCGATATTGGCCAAGCCTGAGAAAACTGCTTCGACTTTGTACGCAGTCACAAACAGGGCAACATAAGGAACCTAGGAGAATCAGCGAAGTCATTGAATGGCGCGGCCCCTTTGCTACAAGATCATAGCAAACCATGCATTGTGTGCACACAGTCATATATGAGCGGCTTAGAAAGCGGAGTTTCACCTACAGTTGCAAAGAGCATGCCATAATCGTCCAATTCGAGGTTGCGAATACCTTTGGATATACATCGAGAATATATTCGTAATGCTATGATGAGAAGCCCAAGAGCAAGGTCCGTGAAACACTCGATAGTGAAATCCGTGGGCATCTTGCTTGGGGTTGTAGGAATGGAACAGTTGTGGTCTTCGCTCTGCACGAAATAGATGGTATCAATTGGACTATCATTGTCGAGAAGAGAAGGAGAAGAAACGTGCTTTTCTTGGTACAGAAAATGAGAAATGGCTAGTACATATCCCAGAATGACTTTCCCATCTATACACAGAAGAGCATTTCCACAAACGAGAATATTGATATAGAGAGATTAAAACACACAAATAGCGGATTTGAGTTGAAGGTAGATTACACAAGGCTTTTCAGGACCCAGTCGGACGCCAGGTTGTTTGAGACAAAGTTGCGAAGATGTACTGCAGAGAAAATCAACTTTGCCTGTGTTCTCGTCCACAACGTCAGTGAAGAAAGAGAAGACACGATCTTGTAGTATTTCTAGTAATACATTCAGGGGCTATACGAGTGAATCTCTCATTTGATGCAGTTCGTATAGATTACCGAGTACAGAATGTGCGCACAAATCTTGGTTGTTCCTCGTCTACGTTGAAAACTGAGGCAAGAAATAACACAATGACGCAGATCGTGTCCAATAATGTCTCGTATGTTGCCGGAATATCCACATAAGTATGTTTCTTACGAGAATAGATCAACATCTTGACACAGGGTCATTGTTCTCGAAGCTCTAAGTCTACCATTCATTTTCAACAACGGTCAAAAGCACAGTTTACGAAGATCTGGAAGCGGGAGATATGCATAGATCCGATGTGTTATCCCTATCAAATCTAAGAAGCGAATTTTAACGTTCTAAGAGTCTGTATTTCACTTCATACCAGGTGTATGTTCACGTGGATGTATCATTTTATCTGGTATGAAGTGAACTTAAATGGCTATGCCGGTAAAGCCCCGCAAGCACGAGGAAACGGCGATCCTTTCTCGCCTGTTCGACTTGTTACTGACTAATACTCATAAGGCGACGGTTATTCCTAGAAGAAGATGGTAGGGAGCTGTTCATGCAATCAAGAGAATATCTGAGTTGACATGCGTTACAAACTCAAGAGACAGAAGCGGAATGATTAGCGGCCTAAAGGGTCCATTAGCCGACCACGGAGAAGCTAAAAGCGGATCGTCTCGGTATGCCGGTATTTCTTCCCGGCACTACTACCGAACTGGCGCGGGCGAGAATAGGACAAGGGGTATCTTGGCCACTTGGAACCTTTGTCGCCGGTGATGAAGACCCCAACCAGATGGAGTTTTACACATCTTCCACGTGTCGTTGTATTGTTTTCGCGCTCTCGAGGGACTAAGGTAAGATATATATATATATATATTGTACACGTTATAAAAGTATAGCGAACTTTACATTGCTATACTCCCTTATCATTGGCTTGATTATAAGCTCCCATGAAACACTATCAACGCATTATATATCCACTTCTCTGGATCCTTGAAGTGCTGGATGTTGGTTTTGAGTTACATCCTCTCATGCACATTCTCAGTGGCAGTCATTGGTTATCACTGAAACCTCTATCCTTCCGAGAAGCTACTTTGATTATGAGCGTCCTTTTCCTGCCTTTTCTATTGGTCAGTACAGATTCACGGATAAGCGTACAACTACTAAATGGTGTTACCATGTAGTCTTACTTCACTCGTTCTTGGGAGCTTGGAAGAGCTGAATATTATCATGCGCCCGCTATAGGTACGGATTGCTCGCCTCCCTCGGAAAAAACGCATCCCGACTTGCTTTTGAGAATCTATGAAGTCGCTTGTGAGCAAAAAGGTGTCAAATCCTATCAACATCTACTAGTCGCCATCGTTCAAAGTCACCATGATGGACATAAATACAGCTCAGTCTCTGGCCAATACTGTACTCATAACTCTGAGACAATATCCTTATTACTTCTTGGCTGCTCTTTTCATTTTCCACGTATCCCTAAAATCAATACGATCAGGCCTTTCGACAATTCCTGGACCATGGTTAGCAAAGTATACCAAGCTATGGCGAGTGTATGATGTTTATCAAGGTAATTCTCATCACACTGCTATTCGATTACATCGAAAATATGGTCCTCTGGTCCGCGTGGGTCCCACACATGTCTCTGTTGGGGATCCAAACGCAATCCCGATCATATACGGCGTGAAGACGCAATTCACAAAGGTACCAATCCCATACAGACACCTAATTCTCTAGACCTACAGCTAACTGCCTCTCCTAGACCGCCTTTTATCCTATTCACTCGATATCCTGGAACAAGAAACCGCAAATGAATCTCTTCTCAACACGGGACGCCGAAGCTCATCGGACTGATAAGAAGAAAATTGCTGGAGCATACAGCTTGTCAAATCTCTTGGAGTCTGAGCCTGCTATGGACTCCTGCACGACACTTTTCACATCACGCTTGGACGAGTACGCCACAGCAGGTAAATCCATCGATCTAGGAGCCTGGCTCCAATACTATGCCTTTGATATAGTAGGCGAGGTCTCATTCGCTACGAAACTGGGCTTCTTAGAATCGAGAGGGGATGTTGACGATATGATGAAGACCATTGAGGGTATTCTCTTCTACGCAAGTATTTGTGGACAAGTTCCTGAGCTTCATTCTTGGCTTCTTGGAAATCCCCTTTTCCCGATTCTAATCCCCAGCATGGAATCATGGAACTCTGTAGTCACCTTCACGTTGAAAGCAATCAACTCTCGTTCGTCTATCGAGCGAGACGGCGAGCTCATAATTTCGGATGAAAGTGTCGTCGGGAAAGACATGCTGTCTCGCTGGTCTGCAGTCAAGGCCAAGGACCCATTGAAGATGAGCACTCGCGATGTGATAGTAGGGCTCTCGACAAACGTTTTCGCAGGATCAGACACTACAGCTATTGCTCTTCGCGCCATTATTTACTACCTCTGTCTCCACCCGGACAAAATGCAGAAATTGGTCACCGAGATCGATGTTGCTGATGCGGCCAATCTTCTCAGCAACCCCATTAGCTACTCGGAAACCAAAACACACATCCCATACTTCGATGCTGTACGTAGAGAGGCCATGCGCTTGCATTCATCGGTTGGTCTGCTGATGGAGCGTCACGTACCTGCTGGGGGAGTCGAGATTTGTGGCCAACATATTCCCGAGGGCACCATTGTGGGTATCAACCCCTGGGTTCTTCAGTACGATGCCAAGGTATTCCCAGACCCGGAGTCGTTTATTCCCGAGCGCTGGCTTGAGTCAGATGCCGAGAAATTGAAGGAGATGGAACAGAGCTTTTTGTCGTTCGGCTCTGGCAGTAGGACGTGTGTGGGAAAGCATATTAGCCTCATAGAGATGGCAAAGGTCATTCCTGAGCTCTTGAGAACGTTTACTGTAGCACTTGCTAAGCCGGATCGGCCGTGGAAGACAAAGAACAGGTGGTTTGTTCAACAATCTGGCCTGGAATGTGTCTTGACTCGGAGGAAAGTGGCTTAACCTTTTTCTTATTCATCTCCTATGTCCTTCATGAGCCCACGTGTCTTGACTTTTCGAATGTAAACCTTCAAAATATGAAACTTTTTGCATTAATAACCAAAACGACATCTGTAGATATACAGATGTCCTTTTCCTTTTGGAATTCAATATATTTTATAGCATTGTCTCAGACATCAATTCCAAGAATACTTGCTGTGCGTTACTGCGTTTATTGGTATTACATCGCATCTCGTTTTTCTCTCTCATATCCAATAGCTGGAGACCAATACAAACATTTATTGTAACTGGTTTGGCGGAGAGGCAGAGTCGCCCGTATTGAACCAATTATGCTCATATGGACGTCCTTGAAAATGCAGGCAACGCATCTTTCTATTTGGATGACGCTGGGTATGTTAAAGTGTGCGAGACTGGTAGTTCAACATGTTCGATGTCAACCAGGCTAGCTACAACATTCTACAACACTGGCGTTTAACAGCACCATACCTGTTCCAAGATGCCCTCAAAAGCCCGTATATGATTAAAATCTCTCAATTTAAGCATGTGAAGTTACTTTATGCTGGTTACATAATTCTAACAAGTAAAAGAGAACTTTATTTAAAGTCTATGAGTCTGTTGATATCTAGCGTCTGTTTTTTTTTATAACTTGAACTGCATCATTCGTTTATCCACATATAAATGCTCCGAGTGCAAGGTACATGAAACTATGACACCTTTCCTTCGAAAATCCCAAACTTTTAAGGGTTGTTGCCAGTAGCAGCACCCCAGAAGTAAGCCGACCAACTTCCAAGAACCAAGAGTCCAAGCGAACAAAGACACGCTTTGGAAATGAGGCGGTTCTTGGGGCCTTCCGCGTTGTGGAAACGTTCGCTTCTTTCGTTGATGATGTGGCCTCTTTCGAGTCTCTGTTTTCTCGTCCATTGCAGACGACGAAGATCCACTGAGTAGCGAGACAGAACCAGAAGAGCAATTGATACGAAGACTGAGCAACCGGCAAGAACGACGAAGATGATCGTAACATGGTCGTAAGAATTGTTGTCGGCGTCTTGGACTACACCGCAAACAATGCGGACAATAATACTCATTCTGGACCTCTTGTTAGCATTATTTTTGCTTATGATGGGGTATAGAGGCATACGCGTTATTCATCGTGATCTTAACTGCATATGCAGAGCCAAAGACAGATTGATGCCACATCGATGTGCGGATACTGTCAATGATGGTAGTTGGGCCGAAACAGTATGCAAAGGCATAAAGAGCGAATCCGGCAATGACACCGTGATTATTTGAGCTAAATGCGACGAGGACCATGGCAAGGAAGACACCTGTTCCTGTAAAGGATACTACATTTTTGTAAGCTTTAGAACTTTCTTCCTTAGGGATAGTCACGAACATAGATAAACTCTGCTGCCAAAGGCATCAATGAAGAGACCAAGAAGAGGAACAACAAAAAATCCTAGAAGCTATGTTAGCAATTGAACACATAGGTATTATATGGATTGTACTTACCTGCATATTGGATAACAGACGTATACCATCCAGCGGTCGTCGCCGTGGTGCCAAACTTCTGCTCCACCAATTCCGTGGCGTTGCTTGTAAACACCAGAGCAGTAACAGTCTCGAAGGCAGAAAAGGCCATAATACACCAGAAAACCCAAGGTAGTTCCAAGACCTTTCTCAATTCGAATTTGCGATTCGTTTCCGTAAGCTTCTCGCCAGTCGATGGATCAGACGTAGACTTGAACTTCTTGTTTGCATAGCGTGTGAAGAACCAGAAGCCGATGGTCATTACGTTTGTAAACAGATTCATGAAGACTGCCGTCCAAAATGTCCATGAAAAATCTCCAGTTTTCTGACACTTGGTTAGCTATGTACTCTCAAGAGCTATCTGCACCACTACTCACTGTTGCAATGATATTGGATGTGGACTTCCCAACGAATGCTCCAATCTGTACAATGTTTAGTAACTGTGATGGTTAGGGGTTCATCTGACAAACCTTTCCGATGCCAAGCTCGAGTCCCAATGTCGAAGCGAAGCCGTGGTTCGGGGGAAACCAGGAGGAAAAGATCTTGTACTGGGCGATTTGAGTGGCAATATCACCAAACGCAAGAATAACTCTGCCAGCAATCATAAACCTGAAGGATCGAACTGTTGTTGCTGCAGCCACAAGGATGGACCCGACAGTATAGATTGCATTACCATACATAATGGCACCTATAAGCCAAAACAGTCAGCTAATGAAGGCCAATGACTGGATTTCTCTGATTCATACCTGCACCACCCATGCGATCTGTAACAATACCACTGAGTAGCATCAAAAGAGTGACCATGAAATCCTCGCTGGCTTCCAGTAGTGCATATTGAGTGTTGTTAATACCAAGTTCCTACCACAAATCAGTATAGAGACTCAATTTTGGCCAAGATTATACCTACTTTCTTCAAGGTCGATTTCATGGCACCAGTAATTCCACTGCTCCAGTTGGACCCAAATCCAATTGCCGAAACAATGAAGATAGACGCAATCTTCCACGTGAGAGGAACAGTTACCAGTCCCTCATTTGCTGGTGCGTCGTCCGACTCGGACCCAACTGAGACAACATCGACCACATTTTCCTTTTCCTTAGTCGCCGGCGGCATAGCAGAGTCGTCACGGTGATTTTCTATGCTGTTGGCTGCCATGGTTCTGGAGGGTCCTGGTCGGGAATGTAGGAGAGTGCGAGCTGTGATGGATCTGAAAAAGAGAGCCAGCTGCTTCCATTATAGGTTATTTGATGTGCCCAAGATTATAGAACGGTCCGATTCCGTTGAGCAATCTTGGCTGTCATGCCAAGAGTCGGTGTATAGCGCCATCCTCCATTCGGTGGAGGCAAGACACAGGCATTGACAAAGGTACATACGCTGTGTTTGCCATTAACAGATAAAAGCGAAAATCTTCCCAGTTGGCATTCAAGAAGCGTCCTCTCGGTATTCGCGTTTTTCAGAGCAGTCTACCTCGCATCTTTAGCCGCGAGAAGCATCACTAAGTCAAAGACCTAGCTGATTCAACCTTGATTCGCCTCTTGCATTCCCATGAGATCTAGTGTTACTAGTTGAATGAGACTGACTGATCAACATCAAGAGACCCAAGAAAGGGTAGCGCGTGGACTCTTCTGAAGAACCTGAACTGAGGAACCTGAACAGGTGGACGGACGGGCAGCTACGACGTTGCAGCGGAGCCATTGGTACGTTCCGTCCCGACGAATTTTCTGTGGAGGTCCAACAAGGTCGGCAAATCCATAGACGAGACCCAAGAGTTCTTGGATCATAGCGCGTTGAGAACTTCATCTGATTCATGGGATCACAATCAACGTTGACAGGGAGCCGAGTAAGCGTCTTGGGGTATGGGTCCAATATCCTTTTTTTTTTTTTTCCCTTCAAAATGTGGCGCACGTTCTTATTCCTCGCAGCGATTTTCGGTCTCTGCATATGCGTTTGTTTGCTTTCTGATTCTCTAAGGAAGCATCTCAAGCGTGTCTTGTGGGGATTTAGCAAGAAAGCGCCATGTACCATCGTCGGCAAACCGCAAGCTAATGTGGCGGATGGAGCATAGCGTGTTCAAGATACTCGAGGGACTACCAGCCCCGAAGGAACTGACAGGAGACTTTAGATCCGATCTGATCTGATTAGATTGATTAGATTACGATACCATACGGCACCATAGTCCAAACTACCTACTTACTTAGTGAGGTTTAGAATGCTCAGCCCTGCAAACGGGACGAGCCCCTCGATTCAGTCTAGATCGAGGTATGGAGTCGTCGTATGGATCTAGAGTACACAGTGCAAAGTAATGGGCGACTCATGATGTTGCGGCATGTCACGACAGGACATACTCATCCCTGGCTGAGTAGGGAGGAGTTGAGTTGTTCTTCCTTTCTGACAACTTGCCCGAGTACAAGAACTCTTGGAAGAGCAAACTAGGGCAACCAAGACTCGGCTTCTACAATCTAGGTCCTTGGCAAAATGCGGCAGATTCCTTCACCACGCCATCAAGATGAACTGGAAAAAAATCATCTCACTCAAGCTACAGCTTGGAATGGATATTGGACCAGATGTTCCGAGGGCATTGACGCTTTGGAAGAGAGAGAAAAGGTGAAGGCTTGATTAACCATGAGCCGATACTATCTTGCAAGTGGGCAGGCTTTACGTACTGCCGTTCGGCTCCGATTTCAGTTGGCACACATGAAATATCATGTAAGTTCAAGCATCTCTAGGACATACAAAGATCATCTGAAAATTTCGAAATTTACACATAATATTTCTCAAGATCTGGAAATATTATACACCAAGCTTTGATAGTTTTCAGTTTAATTTGGCTGGTGCAATGTCAAGATAAACTTGATGCTTTGTTTTTGGTGCTCTTTGGTTTTACTGTGAAACCGGAGCCGGGCGTGTACGCTGCTATGTATCCAAGTTTTCCGGTTGTTCTCAAACACCTGCTGTCCTCGCCTTATCGAGTCTTTAAAATACATGCAATTGCAATTGCAAAGCCAAGCTTCGCGATCACAATCTCGGCTCCGTGAACAAGGGGGACTCTGAGCCTACGAAAGTGGAGAAGCGGAGACAATGTGTGCCCGAGGGTCCGAGAGTTGTCAGATATTCGGAACCCAATTGAGATCACAGCGAACAAGGTCTCTATGAGAGAATTGCAAAGAGAAAATATATAAAATAGAATGGAAGGAAGACCCAAGAGCTGAGTAGCAGGAATCAAAAGGATGGACGACTTCTAAGAAAAGTCATGCATAAGCCGTGATAAATATATGGATCCTGAGATTAGTACGTAGAAGACAGGCAAAGTAAAAACAACATCACATTGGAGGAAGCCCCAAATACGTATCTGACTTACGACAGCTTGATCAAAGGTCTAGGAATGGGTTCCATTTTATAAATATCTTGAGGTTTCCAGAAAACAACCAGTTTATGCTTGTAAAACCGCAACCAAAAACTGTCTCGATGGTTTCTAGCAACCAACTCCTCGGACTCGCCGAAATTTGAATAACTTCTATATTCTACTGACATTGACTCGGAGCGATCGACGGCAAGGAAACCGATATTCTCCTATTGCAGCGAATATACACTTTGGTTGTTCCTCCTATCCCCTCAGGGATAAGAAGGCTTTTTTGACGTCTAGTGTAGGCAGTTCAGAATTGGACTAACGAATAACCTTCTTTTCTTTCTAATAGAACCCACCCCACTTCTCCAATGATAAATCAACACTGTGAGGTTCCCGACCAGCGATGAGGAGTTGCATACTATGAATGATATGATATGATCATCAAGACTTGCCTGGCTTCTCAGGACTATGCTTGCATTTTCGAGTGATTTATCACAGAAGATCTGTTAAAATTCTTCGGTGTAGTCGATCTATATCCATGTTTATATTCATATTACCTTTTCATAAAAGCCCAGAGAGTGTTCCTATCCATCAGGCATTATTTCCGCATCCTTCTCTTTTTCTGGTAACAGGAGACTATCAATATCTTGAACTTCAGATTCATAATCCACCTGAACGCAGCTTTTTCGTGAACGGCCGTTACTCGATATTCCGTTGCTTGTCAGGGAAGCTTTGGGATTACCGTGTACTCGGATGGATCTTGATCATCACTTTCTATTATTTATAGGGATTTGGTCATCAAAGTGTGTTTTCTAGCATTTTTCAGTGGCCATAGCCATATGGCATAAAACAACATCACACGTTCAAATACTACAATATATAAAGCATATCGATTTGTGTAGGAGATGCTCAACATCTACAGTGATAGTGTCTCCCAATTCGAACTGCACTCGCACTCTCACAATGAAATCGCCACGCTTCTTTCAGCCAAGTATCTCAAGAAATTCTATGATTCAGTCGTATTATCCATATACTCATATTCAATCAGCCGTGAAGCGGCCGTCGGTACGGCACAACCTTGCAGCCGAGTTGACCGTGAGCACATGTGCCACTCCATAAGTTCACCAAGGCAGCAGGCGTCGAAGGTCAACTCACTTCAAAGTTATTGGTTCACCTGGAGCAGGAATGATTTAAGATCAGCATTAGCATCAGCATCAGCATCAGCATCAGCATCAGAGATAAGAGTTCCAGAGGATGGGCCTCAGAGAAGTATAAGTCTTAGTCAAATGTCGCCGACGCAATCGTTACTCCGTGTACAGGATTAGGATTGTATTTAAGATCTAAGATCACTCTTGCCCACATGATACGCTCTCTTCAACGGCAACATCTTCCAGAATTCGAACACTTCCGATATATATTCCAGTCATGTCGTATACTGGTACTGTCCTGATAACTGGTGGCACTTTGGGTCTGGGTTTTCAATGTGCACTTGATATTGCCCGTCAACGTCCAGATTATCATGTCGTGATTGCATCACGAACCGACTCGAACTCTGCCGCCGTATCAATCAACAATACACTCGGCCAGAGCAATGTCACTTTCCTCCAACTCGACCTCTCCAAACTTGACGACGTTCGCAGATTCGCCACAGACTGGGAGGAGAAAAAGTTCCTGCCAATCCAAGCTCTGATCCTTAATGCTGGCTTGCAATTCCTAGATGGTCGCCATAAGACAGTCGATGGCTTCGAGGCAACCTTCGGCATCAACCACGTCGGACACGCACTTCTTCTCCATCTCCTCTATCCCCATCTTGCAAACAATGCCCGCATAGTCGTCACCTCGAGTGGAGCTCACGACCCAGCCCAGAAGCCTGCCATGGCAATTGCGAAATACACTACTGCAGAAGAACTGGCTCACCCAACACCAGAGACACTAAACAACACAGGAGATCAGTGCTATAGTAACAGCAAACTTGTCAATGTGCTGTGGGCTTATGCGCTCCAGCGACGATTGTCCCGCATTCCGGAGAAGAATTTGACCGTCGTTGCCTTCGACCCAGGCCTCATGCCAGGGACTGGACTTGCAAGAGAGCGGGGAGCCTTCTTGCAGTGGATATGGAATAGTCTACTACCTCGACTCATACCTGTGCTCCGCCTCCTTCTCAGCCCAAACATCCACACAGCGCAAGAATCTGGCGAGAACTTAGCATGGCTTGCCATGCGTGCTAGTGGAGAGGATGTCCGTGGTGCATACTTTCAAGGCAGGAGAAAGATCGATTCGAGTCAGGCGAGCTATGATCTGGAGAAACAGGAGGATCTCTGGGCATGGACCGTCAGAAACGTTGTGACGAGTAAGGAGGAGGCTAGTAAATTTGAGATTGGGAATTGATCACAATACGGTTGTCACTCTTGACATTATTTTATAGGTACACTCGTATATACAAAGGCAAAAGACTCGATTTCGTGATATTGGCTTCTTTCACTTGACTGAACTTGTGTTTTTTAATGAGTCGTATACGTTTTAATGTCGATTTGTCTAGATTTATGATGTAAATCTTACGTATGGCGCTGATCAATTCCGAATTAATGAAGTACTGGAGGCAGTAACTACGTATAGAATCCCTAGTTACATGCATGTAGGTACAAGTATTCCTAATCAGGACTTGCCTATTTGAGAAGAACCGCCTGTGTGAAAACTCCTTGTTTTCATACCCAGCAAAATTAAGCTGGTAGCCGGTTAAGTTGCTGCGTTTATTAGAACTTCATCCATCTCACCAGAGCCCAGAATACAGCTCTGTGTCTTGCCAGTTTGGGGAGATATCAATCTAAGGTATCTACTAGATTTATTGGATATTGTTGAGTCACCTATTAGGCTAGAGATCTTAGCCTACTTCGACTAGATTTCTCAACCTTCCCAATTAGGTTTTTATCAAGGTACCTAAGCCTACTCAAGTAGATCTTGAATGCTTAACTAAAAGGTGACTCACTCAGAAGGTGCCATTTCAAGACTAAATTATTACTCATTGATAATCCTGGAGTTGATACGATAATTATAAGTACCCCTTACAAACATTCTTTCTCTCCCCTCCAATACAAAATCCAACTTCAACTTCATCTCTACTATCCTACGCAGACTTTCTCTTTCAAAGAGACCCAAATACTATTATGTCTGTTACAAAAGTCATCTCGGATGATACCCTTGCGCTTCTCAGAGCTAAAGGCCGCGACGCACCCCTTACCAATGGCTATCGAAAAAATTCTCATTACTTCCTACATGTCTGGGAACCCAGCCGATCCTCAAGCTACAGTCCTCGTCCCTGATATAATCGAAAGTGTCGAAACACTCCTATTCCTTGACTTCCGATCCGATGTTGCCCTAAGAATATACCGTGATTTTGCATGGTCACCGAACCGCAACCGGGAGCGCGCCGACATCTTCGATGTTGCAAAGGCCTATGTCAACAGCATTCAAGGGGATGCGTTTGACGAAAGCCACGACTGGGAAGGATACATAGATTGTGCTGGCACGAACGCCGATTTCAAGCGCCGTGTTATGGATCCCAATCATAAAAGAATTCGCATGACTGAAAGTGCTAAGGAATGGATACTCGAGTCGATGACGATGCGTATGGACTTGTTGAGAAGCTTTAACTCACTTATCAGGAGGAGGAACTAAGTCTATACTATGGTCAAACTTAAAGAGCTGTCGGATATCTAGAACCACGAAATCATCTAGAGGAATAAAATCATCAAGAGCTCTACGTTTATTTTACAATTTCCGAGAACTGTGCAGTTGCTGGAATATGCAAAATTATCAGGGTACCAGAATATTTACACAGTTGTACAATTGTTCTCAGTAATACAGCCATTGAAAGCTTCATATTTTAACATGATTATATAGACATTGGATGTTATATAATAACCAAAAGCTGTATTATTATCCAGAGCATCGGAATCAATCAGAGCTGCAAAACTATCAACAACAAGAGCTGTTCAAAGCTAGATAACTTTCCAGACCCTCGAAAGTATTCAAGGCGATAGGATCATTCTAAGCTATACAATTATCTCAAGCCACCCAACCATCTAAGTATATCTATATTTATGGTCAATCTATTGCGGAAGATCTTCACGAATTTTATAATGACTACTTGAGTTGAATTTATCAGTCGGCATCAGATGTTCTCCATAATCCATTACATAAAGCAAGTACAATATCTAATTAAAGGAGGCTTACGACAAAGGAGTGAAGCCAGCCGCTGTCCAAGACGAGACAGAGCCACGAGTAAAATCACCAAAACCAGCAGTCGCACCAAAAACCAAACCATAGAGTAAATATAATTCATCCGCCCATTCGCACGTTCTGTGATACCGATGATGACTACACAACACCTTATATGAAATGAACTGGCAACACCCACGATCCACACCCGCAGCAACCATCCAGACACAACAAACAAGCACACCTGAAAGACCAAATGCACAAAACAGCGGTAACCGGCCATAGAAACCATTCGATCAAGACGCCCCGTTCCACCTTGCTTCGCCCCACCGCATCCAACCCTCTCAGCCCATCCCCTTTATACGCGCCACACATCATAATCATATTTGTAAGCCTCCGTCTCCCCAACCCAACCCATCCCCCACACTCCGACACACTAAGTGCCTTCCGCGCAACTCCCGGCATAAAAATAGGACGCAAAAAATAGCAATATAGATACAGCAATAAGCAGTATTTCTCTCGTAGACACAATACGAAGAATGAACTGAATAGATGGGGATATAAATAAAATGGTAAGGATATCGCAAAACAAAGCACTTTTCACACGCAGAATGAAGTAAAAGTGCAGATAAGAGATAAAGAAATAATGGGTAATAATAAAATGTAAGGTTGTGGGAGTGGGAGTGAAGTGAAAAGAGGAATGTATGAGACACTTGATACCAAACAACGAACAGGAAACCCCGGTAAAGCTTGCGCCACCACGCTGTAGACGAATGGAATCGTTATGGATAGAGAAATCGTAAGGGAACGTATAAGAATTGATCGATCGAAGCAGATAGTTGGGACGATAGAAATTAGTTGGCATGCATATGCTCATCCTTCAGCCTCTCGTCCTCGTGGTAAGGATTTTCGTGTAGATACTCCGGGTATCCCTGGTTCTGCATGTTCGAGTGGCCCATTCCAGTCCGCATCCCTGAATTCATTGTCGTGTAATGGTCGAAGCCACGGTTGACATCTGAGTGCGTCTGCTGCATTGGCGGGAGAATACTTGGAGCGGAATTTGGCGGCGGAAGAAAGGGTGCAGATTGACCGATGGTCGGGATCTGGTTGTAGTTATTGAACGGAAGTGGCGAATTAGAGCCCATGTTATTGTTCGATGGCCAGTTGTTGTACATGTTCGAGGGCGTTGGCGATGGAAACCCGTTGTGTTGGCCTGTCCAGGTCCGAGTTGGCTGGGGCTGGGAATAATCGTTGCGTGTGAGATAGGTAGCGTTCGAGCCCAGACTGATAGAGTTGGATTCCGCGTATGAATTATCTCCCACCGGTGGCAGGGAATGAGCAAATTCAGGAACAGGGAGATCGCGTATCTGGCCAAAAGTATAGTTATTTGTGTGCTCAGTTCGATGAGAAAGGCTGTTCATATGATTCGCATGTGGCGAAACAAGGCCATCACCACTCATTGTCTGAGACTGTGGTGTCAGGACCTGAGCTTCATCGTCCTCATACTTCACTCCGTCGTCAGGTTCATTGTCGAATGCATCAATATGAGATCTGTCATCGCCATGTTTGACAGTCACAAAACAAGTGCCATCAATCTCGTTCCTTCGGTAACGTTCCTGCTGTTTTGCAATCTTGAAAAACTCATCCAGATATTGCTTCTTTTGCGCATTTTCGGGGCGGTCATTGTACCAATTTTGAATTGCCTCGTTCGTCTTGGCTTGAAGTTCGGCTATGGTGATATTTCTCCTGGCTTCCCCGGCAAGAAAACGAACTTTCAGAATGTGCATAATAAGAGCAATACGTTCTATGAGCCATTAGCCAACCATTGGTGATCTCAATCAAGCAACATACCATTCTTGAGGAGATGGTCAGGTTCTCTGTGTCGGACGCCATTTGTAGGATCATCTGATGGAAGAGGGGGCCACCACGGTGGTGCACTGTCTTCAGCCTTCGTGTACGGGTAATTAGTCTGCTTCTTTGGCTCAATCGCCTTGACGAATGCCTTTGCAGCAATCTTGCAGGCGTTTTGCTGGCACATCTTCAGTCTATTGATCAAGAACTCTGTGATCTTCTCCTCATCTCCAATAGCAATCTGTCGGGTCCTGATCGCAGCAGCTGGCATAGGAGTGTCGTCCTCTTCAGGACTTTGGTACTGCGCGGTTAGGCCAGCACGATGACGTTTTCTGGTGTGCATTGCAGAGCCTGATGAATCTTCATCAGTATCATCAAGTCGCATATTTCTGAATCTTCCTCGGCCCGCAGAGGAAGAATCTGTGCCACTAGACTGACGTCTTGGCCCAGAACCACTCTCTGTATCTTCACTAGAAAGAGCATCGTGACGAAAGCCTGCAGCGTCCTGGTCAGATACAGTCAACATGTCAAGAAAAAAGTACTTACCTCTAAGAGGGTATTGTATCGAGCCACGGCGTAACATATTCGTATAGACATCTTGCAATCGTTGGGAGAGTGTCCCATCAGCGATATCTTGCAGAGAATCCGAGGTGAAAGTCTGAATTTTCCCATCATCCATTGTAGCAACCATCGCAAAGTCCTTGATGGGAAGGTTGCAGTGCTCTCTCAGTACTCCAGCAATTGTCTTGTGTCAATGTCAGTCACATTATGGTAGAATTTATATCATTTGGAACACTTACTACCTGTCTTGTTGCCATCGCAAGTCTCGGGTCATTGAAAGTGCCATCATACCTGTCCCAACTGTCCGGCCCCATTCTCTGCTGCCATGGAACACCGCGAACCATTTTTACTGTTGTCGATAAAAATTTGTGTTGACAGTGATGGAAAAAGGCTGGGAAGGCTCGATGAAATAGGCAATTCAAGGCCTGTTGTAGCCGCTGACTAGTACGCTTCTAGACTTTCGTTGCTGTCAATTGTAATATCTTTGACTTTTAGATAAATCTGAGTTATGAGATTTGGTGTCGAAGACAGCCTTTTGTTCTACATGTCAGTTACTGAAACACTGAAGAGGGCCTCGAGACAATAATTGCGTGTAAGCGACAACAGATGCCAGGCACCTCATAGTGCCCTGTAAGGATCTGGAGAGTTGACAGGGCTTGAGGAACTAGCGCAACAAACATGTAGAAAGACTAACCAGTTGACGAAAGTTTCTCTGTAGTCGGCTGTTGAACGAAGGAATCTCAAGCAGCAGTGGATTTGAGAAATCGGGAATTGTGTACGCTATATTGACAACTTCCCCAGATAAACAATTTCGATTCCAGGGTGTGTAGGACAGACTGTGGTCTTTGTAAGACTTGGAATACGTAGCCGTGGAAAAAACTATGGTCTGACAGCGAGAGCGGCTTGTGTGGAACTTATGCCGTGAGATTTGTAGCGGCACAGTCGATAGCTTTCGGTGGTAAGTTGTTGTGGAATTGCGGTCGGTGCTGGTGCGAACGAGGCTGTTTCCTTTTGGTTGTAATTGGAACGATTGGCCGGCAACACTGCCGATGGAGCACCTTCCGGGATGTGGAAGCACAGACAGTTGACTTGCTGAAGGCTTGGTATTCGGCTCAAGTGGTAGTATTTGAGGGGTCGTATACGTTGGGTGTAGACAGTATATCCGTCGACTCAGCTGAGTAACTGCACAAAATGCAGCAGCTGATAGAAGTACTTCTTCCGGATCTCTGCGTGCTGGATGCTAAGAAGGAGTGGAAAGTCACTGAGACCCGATAACAGCCCAAGGCATGTAACACAACAGACGTCCGATAGGCTCAGCCAGCGAGTCAGGTAAGGAGCTTGATGAAGGGCGTCGAGTGCTGCTTTGATGGAAAAGTAACAACGACGAGAGCAAAAAAGATAATGAAAGATGTGGCAGAAGGAGGGAGATATCAGAGGGGAGATATATGGTTAACAGTATTCGCCGTGGCAAGGCTGCTTTGGTGAAAGAAAGAAAAGGAGCAAACTGCAGCACGAAGAGCTGGCAGTGCTTCCTTGAGTCTTGATGGAGAGCGAGCGAGGGTGCTTCAAACTCTGGCTCTATGCGTCGGGGAAGCAACGCTCATAATCCGGCAGTATCAGGACTATAGTGGTACCGGGAGATGAGCCAGGAAGTATCGCCAGAGAATCGTGTTCCAAAGAGAAAGCGATGACGGGGTGTAATGGTTACTGAACAGAATTGCTACAGGTCTGGTGTAGATACAGTCAAGGCGAAGCTGCTGCAAGTGATTTAAGCTAATGCGACAATCGGAACGGATTGCAAGGCTGGGGGTCGCTCGCCCCCGGTGTACTTACTGGACTAGGGTATATCGAGGGAAGCCGAAAGGATATCGACAGGGGGTGATTGATGGAGTTCAAGGGCCACAAGAGGGCACATAGTATTGTGGATAGGCTATCGGAAGCCAATCTCTTGTACCTGGAGGGTATCAATGGAGCTTGCATGGACTGCATGGACTGCATCGGCCCTCTGTTTTCCTCTCCACAGCAGATCCAGATAGCTGGTGCTTGTGTGGGCTACGCAAAGATTGAGGCCGTACGGAGGGCATCTTGCACAGGACTGATGATTGTAGCTGACAGTGATTGGATATTGGAGAGTCCTGACGGGTGTCTTGGACAGTCGGGAGTGGGTGCTGGGTGCAAGGTGTTGGTGTTGGGGGAGGTCGAGCTGTACCCTTGTACCATTGTGCCCTTGCTGCATAGGCTACGACCCCGCACGGCTTGAATGAAATGGCATATCAAGACACGAGTACAGGAGTAAAGTGCAACCAAATATGAATGTGTGCACTGTATGTGCATTCACACGAGCAGTTATGGCTCGGGGAAAGTGAGAGTTTTTTTGGTCTTCAAATATCTGCAGAGGGTTAAAAGCGGTAGCTGGCCAAATCCGGTTGAGATGAAGAAGAGAGAAAGAGGTTATAGAAGGGGGTTTTGCGGGAGTGTAGACATAGTAGCGACACTTGCACGTCCTTGGGAAAATAGAGTATTTAGGTCTGTGCTTCGATTTGTTCACTGCTGTTCAGACTCCCGAAGGCTGTAGATCGGTGGGGATTGTGTATGTACGAAGTACAAGTACACAGTACCGAAAGCGATGTCAATGCGGATGCCAGAGCGAATGCGAGATGATTCAGTTTCTGGTGAGTGAGGATGATTGAGATGGTCGAGTCAACTTCACTTGGATTCTCCGATCGTTCAGGGAACGTGTATGCGCAGCAGGTAAACATATACATACACACATACATACGCGTGAGGGTGTGGAACTGTATTGTGTGTGTGTGTGGTGAATGCACGGGATCTGCACTTCTGATCCTCATTTGACTGATGTTGCTTTTGGTGTATTTTTGCGCTGCTTAACTCGGCAACATAAAGAAATAGGACAAACAGATGAAATAAGAGGGCAGGGCTGAGAACTTATTCGGCCACATCCACAACCTAAAGCAACACCGCAAAGCACAGCTGAGCAATGAGAATGTAAGAGAAGACAATGCCTATTACCGGTTTTGCTCATCCATTCCTGATTCTCAGCCATCAGGCATCGAAAGGGCGTTGCGGTGGGAATACTCCTGGGTTTATCGAGATGTGCGCAGGGTTTGTTCCAACGGCCATAGGCGTAAATGATGACCTGCGATACTGCTAGAACAGCGGCCCAATGGGGAGTGAGCCATACCTCAAGGGCCAAATGGTCCGAAGCAAGTTGTCCAAGCACTACCCGAGGTCCATGTCCACCAATACCCATGTCCTTGCATTGTTGAAGTGTTTTCGTAGGCAACATGAGCAACATGAATGGCTGTAGCCAGGGGCCCTCGATAAGCATGGGAGCGAGAGCAGACATGGGATTCAATGATGATTCCGTCCTGTGACGAGCAGCACTAAAATGCCATGTTGCGATGCTCCAGTTCTGCGTCTTCCTTTGTCCGTGTGTGTGCATCGTAAATTGTACGTATGTGCGGGACATGCATAGCACTGTGCTTCTATGCTTCTATGCTCTGTTTCCTTGCTATGCGTGTTCCTCGGACTCGTATGATGAATGGGAGGATGCGTGCGTGTCGTACTGTGGAGGGTGGTCCTCACAACGCTACACTCCGTAATTCGAGTAGAAAAGGCAAATCGAAGTTGCTCAAGCTTGGGCGCATGTGGGTAGGTACATACATATGTATGTATGCGTGTATGTCTCTATGAGTGTACAGACATACATACATATGTACATACGTACATACATGTTACGTGGGCCAGTACCGCATATGCTCTTAGGATTTTGAGCGTTCATGTGAGTGAATGTATCCGTAAAGTACCTTTGTGTACCTATGTAGGAGTACTGTGTAAGTATCCACCATGTGAAGGCTCAGAGTAGTGCAAGAGTGTACCTAGGCAGGTAACGAATACTTACTTTGCAGTGAAAGTGTAACGGACTATCGGCCGGCACGCGTATAGAGAGTATCAGTATCACATCTATCGTCTATTGATGACTCCTGATGAAAACATCGATGAACATTTGCTCTTTTGTTCGGTTGTCGCGATGCTGCACTCTGTAAGCATCTGTGGTTCTGTTCTAGTGGTCACTGCGATCTTTCTGTAGTGGCGAGTGAGCACATGGCGATCGATGAGGAGGCGTTCGGAATGAAGCGTGGAGAAGGGGTATGCATCTTGAGTGCTCCGCCCGTTTCGATTGTCTTTTTGAGTATTTGTCGCGAGCCTGGTAAATGAAGAGTGAGTTTTGTTGCAGTTGCAGTTGATGAAGAGTGAGGAAGAGTGGAGATGACATGTCATGAGATGAGATGAGATGAGTAGAAGAGATATGGGTGTGAGGATCAAGAGTGCTAGTGATTGAGATGGGAACGACCCGATGAGCGTGATCGTAGGTAAGTGGAATTGTACTGTACTACAATCACCATCATCATCGCCATCACCATCCCCATATCGATGCTGAGTACAATTGGGAGTCCGGCAATATCCAATTGTTAATACTTAATATGGTATTAGGTCACAGTATATTATTCCTGTTATTTCTCATCATCTTGGGAGCACAGAATATCGAATCTACGTCACATGACGTTGATCAAAATGCCGTGGTGATAGTGCCTTTATTGCTCTTGGCTGTACGTACGAGTTACCATAACGAGGCAATATACGGTACCTAGCACGCGCTTCCCGAGCATCCATCGACGACGAACCTCACGCCTTCGTTTACGAACAACAATGGACATTGGACATAGAGCATATACTCCTCCAATCTTCATGTCTATATTCCTGGGAAGATATTTATCTCAGTACATGATCTGATGCATTATGCGACGCCCGAAATCATCGTTGATTTTGTCATTTACGTCAGTTATGTCAATTTTATCATCGCCATCATTATCCATCGCTCATATTCAACTAATGTGCATTGCGTGTCGTATCGTCGTCCGAGATCGAAGAGTCTGTGTATGTATGCATGGATGTGCTTATGTATAGGTACATCCTTCAATGCATATGTACGCCAACTTATGAATACCTACTATGTACTACGTTGGTAGGCACTTCAGGATCTTCGACTTCGATTCTACCCAACTAGGTAAGGCACTTACTTATATATCCCCTTGTTCACTCATGATTGGCATTTGAGATTGACTTTGCACCTGGCAGTCTCTCCACACACTGCGACTCGCACAGATTCAGCAATTCAACAGAAGGAATCAGAGTCGAAGCCAAATCTAATTGATATCCACCACTGTCTTCTTCGCCACCAGCCCACAACGGATCCGTGTGTTACACTGTATTGAGATGAAAATACATACGTCAACACCCGCCTGAGTCCACTACTTACCCTACAAAACCCAGGTCCACACAGGGGAGCCAGAAACACTACCTAGCACGGCCCGCTACCTTACCTGAACCTACTCTGAACTTGTACTGGGTGCTCCCTAACATCCATGTGACGACGAAAAGTACTGAAGTTTTACAGTTAAACTGATTCAACTCACATCGTTGCAGACAGATGAGAGCAGCAGCATACTGACAACAAAAGGCGCGGGGGAGATGAAGGAGGCGAGGGAGACGAGGGAGACGAAGCAGCAGGCAAAGAGCAACGAACCAGAGCAACACCCTTAACTTCAGCTACACGACATACGAAGATTCAATATCCTCTTCGTCTACTGCTGGGCTCATGCACACGCCGAGCTTTTCTAATGCCTTCGGATGTTTGTATTTGTCCGCTACAACCTTCCTGCCTGTATCACATAGTGGACATGCCGGTAGCATGCATGCAAGGGCGGCGAGCTACCCTCCAGCCAGAGACTGGGATGATATACGCAGGTATATTAGAAGACATGCCCCCGCATCTTAACATACTTGACCCCTACAGCTTACATTGTTGGACCTGGCTTGTACTAATGATCGGTACCTGGATGCTACCTACGTCGTACTTCGTACAAAAAGGAAAATCCCATGCCTGAGCCCGAAATTCAAGTGTCAAAGGAAGCATCACAGTAATTACATGATAGCACAACCATGAATAGAAGATGCGCTAGAGACAGATATCTGGCTTTGAGTCCTAACGGCAATCTAGCAATTTCACAATACACAACGGCTCCAAATCTCCAATCTACCCTGACCGGCTCTTGAAGGCTCCCATGAGCTAGTGAATGCCGTCCAAGATTCTACTGTATGGAAGTGCTACCTACTGCACTTCAGGTCTTATAAGCATACAAGACTGTAACTAAACAGTCCCTAAATACCCACACTCTTACTCGGTTCGAGTGTAGGGAGGAGAGTATGATGATAACACCCGCCTTGTCATACCAGCTGTCTTTCAGCAACACTGTCTGACTGCTAAATGGAGTTTGGATATCAGCAGAATCGGAACGTAAACAAGGCACCCTCAACTTTTCAGCCCAGTTGCTAACGGCCTGAGCAGGAATAACATGTACTAGGTAATAGTATGTACTGTGTACACGAGCTCTTTGTGCTTCCCGAACATCCTTCTCATGCACCAATGATTCGACGACCACAGGCGAACGTGCATAGCACAACGCACGCCCAACAGCGACTCAAGAGTATCCTCTACTTTCGTCATGGTCAATCTGTCTACCTCCTCCCTCGAAGAGCTGAAAATTCTGGTGATACGAAACGGCGCTCCGGAACCTTGACGCTGTTTCGGCGAGAGTCCCTTAAAGCTTCTCACTGCAACAGTCGTAAGTATGATCCACAACCCCCACAGACAGAAACAGATTGAGAAATGCCCCAGCACCAAATTCGGTTGCTGGTCTTTCATCCACTATTAAGTACTGCAATTGGAGACCGCCTGTGTGGCATCATATCCCGTAGCGTCCGGGACAATGATTTGCGACCACCACCCCAGCCAGTCTTCGAACAACCTCGCATGATCATCGCCTGCCTCGCGATCCACGAACTCGTTCGTGATTCTTGTTTCCATCTTACCCCAAAACAATATACACATATGCATACCTATATCTACTCCCGTGCTATTTCCGGGCTCGGGGAGCATTTAATTTTGCCCTGGTTATTAAGAACTCAAAGCTTTCGGGTTTGATCTCTGCGTTTTACGACTCATGAAGCTCATCTACATCTCGGCACGAAGGCCTTGGAAAGAACCTCAAAATCATGCTCAGATCCAAGGGCGTCTTCTGGGAGAGGGCTGCACGGATGAGGAGCAAGGTGGCCTGCGTCTTGGCCAGACTACCATCCATGAATATGCAAGCCTCTTTTTCAACCAAAAGTGACGACGATTGGCGATCTGACTCTTTTTGCTGGTAAATTGCTAGGCTACAAGGGTTTTCTGTCCTCTGATCACCAGCCTCCCTCGCTATAGACGCTGGATCCACGAATGAGATTGACTGGACTGTTTGTGTAGCCCACAAGGTTGTCGTCGCTAATCCAAGCACATTTGGTGGAATAAGCAGACACTAGGTATGTCGAGCGTCGGGGGCGGCGTACTATCCGCTTGCTCTCTTAAACGGCTATTGATAAATGGCTCTGCCCTGTTATTGAAGGTGCAGCATTCTTGTGAATGTTATGGACATACATACTTCCACACAGCCCCAATCTTATTCCCTTGTGCAATACAGTACAGTACAGTACGAGTAGGATTATGCCTCCTCCGTGAGCACTGGCCAAAATAGATATCAAAGTGGCGTTACCACCTGGACTGCCGAGGTTGTTTGCAATCCGCAATCCTGATAGTCGGGTATCCTCAATTGCCTATCATCGTTCACCTTACAGACTGGTAAGAGTGTATCTCATCGCTCAGCGTCATCATTCCCCTGATACTGCAACACATCATCGTGGAGGATGACTGGAAGGCATATCGATCTCTCTAGATTTCCATGCGTTGTATTGGCTTCCTTACGCACGCCTTCCCGCCAAGGAGTATCTGCCCGAATCCGTCGGCTTACAGCGGTCAGACACGTATCTGATAAGGACCAGGATAATATCTTGAGTCTATCTATACTCCGTGTTCACCTCAACCGTGTGCTTAGCCTTGGTCCTGCTTGGCTTGACTTGGCCGTACAACAACTTGCCGCAGCTCAGCTAAGGTCTCAAGGGCCAGCCGACGGAAACATCCACTCTCACCCTCGCTCTCCGCCGTATTTGTGGTAAAAGTCGGCCGAATAACGTGTTGTATTACAGACCGTGTCTCCCGTGGCCACACCTGAGTACGCCGCACGGAGTCGATTTCCCCTCATCTCAGCCACGCAGCCAGCCCGACGGCAGGAGACTACCTACATAATAAGCTCTACCACATCAAAGCGCAATACGAACCATGTACAGTACATGGTAAACACATACAAAGCAGAATTCTAAGGATTCTTTTCACGACATGAGCACGAGTCGCACACATGACATTCAAGTCCACTTCTGAGCCGGTATTTTTCTTGTGGGACTTGCAAAAGCGTACGAATCGCGCAACGAATCAATCACAACGACTGAGTGTCAAACACGGCGTAACTGGGGTACAGAAACTCTTTTCTCCACAATACCAGTAACGGCATGGCACGCCCGCCTCGACACCCTTAATTAAATGTGTACCACTAACGGCGTTTATGAGCCCAAGTCAGAGAGAGCTCCGAGCCAGGACACCACAAGCAGACATGAAGAGAACCGGGGCGCGTGGACGACCGCACGCCCCGCCCAAAGGGCCCCATGATTTATTTACCGGACTCGACTCTACGATTGACGATGTCTTAAGTTTTGGCCGTCATCTCTTAATTAATGTACACATACAGCATTTGTTGAGTTCGTCGTCTCAGTCTCATCTAGACCTCACTACATAGGCTCATCTGACGACACTTAACACTGTATTCTCGGACATTATCCAAAGCTATTGGGAGATATCGCTAAGATCAGATCAGTTCGTAAGCGCTGTCGACGGCGAGGATGATGGCGACACATTGAAACCGCCGCCTCGAAGTTAAAAACTCACGGATTAAGGGACCGGCTCGAACCGAGAGCAAAGTTTGTTCACGATCTAGAACGCTTTATATCTCACTCGTGAGTCAGCGGTCCATTTGCCCAAACGAACAGGTGATCAAATAAAGAAGGTGGATGGCATCATTGATGATGAATCTCTACTCCATGAGGAAAAGCCGTAATGGATTATCGGCATATTGTCAAGAATGGTGAATCATCCATTATTCGTAGCTCGCAACGTTCTGATTTCCGAGCGATTTTTATTCCACTGAGCATCGGCTCTCACGGAAACATGATGTGGCATTTGCGATGCTGCACGAAGGAGCATCTTGTTCTAGGCATGGTAAGTCAATACTCCGCACACTTGGTTCTGTTCACGTTCTTCATAACAGAATGCATACTTGCACGTGAATAAGGTTTTCTTATCGAAAGAAGTGACGTTTCTGTTAAGAAGCGATCTCATCTAGGGATGTAGCACGTGAGGGATCTTGCAGAAGCCACATTCAAGATCCAGGATCTCAGATCGAACTATATGATGAATTCGAACAAATTGTCAGGCGCAAGAAGGGTCATGGTACAGACAGGAGAGAGAAAGTAAAATAGAGGTCAGTTTAGAAGTGTACAAGAAAGTAAGTAAAGTAACGGCCTAAGCAGTGTAGACAAAGTACAGAAAGTTCCGTTGCTGCATTTATGTACAAGTACTGCAACAAGATACCTACCTACCTTCATCGTGACACAATCTTATCGGCCTCGTCATATTTTTCTATTTCCGCACTATGCCAAAGCTACAAGCGCGCATAGCGCGAATATGCCAGCTAAGTATTCCATACTGGCATGAGAATTCATAACATCCTTCCGAAGTGCGCGGAGAAAGCTCACAGCATAAGACTGGACGGGAAGGTCCCAGCACAGCCTCATAAGCACTAGACCCGAAGCTTTCTTACTCACCACTATCACATCAGACTTCAAAGCCGCACGCCAATCCGTCGGGCTGCGAGCGTATCACAAGCACCAAACCAGAAATCGGAACGGGTAAAAAACGGGATCGAAAACTGGAAGTCATACGAGGACGAGGACGAGCACGAGCCGGGTCTTCGGCGAGTTTTCAAATCTCATCACCCTTCTCATCCGGAAACGTGTCCCAGCTGGACATTTGTCCATCTGACGCTGAAGGCGCCAAGGACAGTACACACCATCCGTGTAGCAGGAATTTGTAATCGTTGTAAGGGGATCTGACCCAAGCGGCTGCTGCGGGCCACTTTGCACGATGCCGTGACTTCTCAGCCAAGGTCTGCGCCGGCACATCGTGGAGCAGGCAAACAGACATGCACGAGAAGCGACGTTGCTACGCCTAGGGCTGGAGATAAAGTAGGCAGACATTGCGTTTGTGACAGATCGGGGACTGGCGATGGATGTGACTGATGAGTGATGGGTCCGAGGGTTGATATATGAACAGGATTTGCAACACAGCGGGCGCTACGCTAGACTGTGCCGTTTTGGCGGAGCTTCGAGGACCCTCCATCTCTGGGAGCTTGAGCTGTCGCTCGCTGGCTGGGTAGGGTGGGAGGAGAATGTTGGTAGCAAGATGCTACTTTCTACGCAGTACTCTTGAAGCGCAGAATACGAGCCTCATAACTACTTGTTTATGTTCATGTACTTCACTTCGAACCTCCATCGTAGCCTCTTTATACCTCTGTACACATCTAATTCACCACAGTGCCTAGGTATGAACTGTAGCACCATCCCAACGTCTCCCAAATTCAATCCTCAACACCCGATGATCTCGCTGAGCAAGCGAGTCTTACGTCTGGATGAGAGAAGGCTTGCGCGCGCCGCTCGACGATGCACGTCATAGTCAGGCTATCCCTCCTGGGAGAAAGGGGATAGCAATATGCTGGAGATGAGAGGAGGGGGGAAAGAGAAGGGAGCCGGGAATATACGCCGTCTACGAAGTGGCCGGAAGTCGATCGCGGGTTGGAAAATGGGGTATTGGATGTTGATTGTGGGAGTGAGCGGTGGTATATTGAAACAGACGCTGTCTCGGTTCAGCTGATGCGCGTGCAGCGCGTGCAGCACAGATCCCGGCGTTGAAGGGAGAGGGGATGGAAAGACTTCGGTAGAGACCGAGAGTCGTCATACCCAGCAGCCAAGTGCGAATAGAAACATGTATATGAATAGCTACGCAATCTAAGTTGAGCGCACTTGTACATTGGCGCCGATCTGGATTGCGTCGGTATGCGAGGCATGTGAAGTGTATGTATGTAGTCGAAGTCGCAGTGCAGGATTTCCTGCGTGAGTATCGCGTAGGCGAGTGTGTATGTAATATGCACATATGTATGTACATCCATGGAAAGATGCAAGAATGGAGCAGGCGGAAGGTACCGTGAGAGAGGAGGTGGAGATGGGGATATGAACAACGTGAGACTCTGGCCATTGTCGTTGTCATTGTCATCACCATCACCATCGCCATCACGCGGAGGCAGATCTTAACTTAATCTCGTTCCCAATCTCGGATACAAAGGCGTGCAGGGAGCGCGGGTGCATCAGTGGGGACGATGGAAGGCGAAGGAGATGGTCGCACGGTGGATACTGGAGGGGCCCATGGAAGATGAAGAGTAATCATCAGTCCAATCAATGGCTCTGGAATCAAGAATAGACAGCGCGAGCTGCTACAGGAGTGGAAGATGCATGCAGGCTCTCACAGACCCACAGCAGGTTCTGGAGCAGATGGAGAGATGAAGAGATGAAAGGTGGAATGTGAATATGCAATTTAATAAACTCCAAACGAATTGCTGCAATATGTACGTAGAATTTAGCTTTAATGTTTACATTTTGCTCGGAGGTCGTGGATGAGTCGATGGGTGGATGGACGATGCGATGCAATGCGACGTGATGTGATGCGCATTTTAGTCTATCCATGCTGTCGGGAAGATCTTCTTCATATGCCATCCCCCATCTCATCACATCCCTCGATCCATCACTGACTCCCGACTTTCTCTCCGCTTCCTTCCTTTCCTTACCAGAGGCTCCACTTGTCTGGCTCTCTCCGCATTCCTTTTATCAGTACGTACAAGCATGCAAAATCAGCCACGCTCAACGCCCTCAACCAAGCCAGCCTCTCTTACCAGCTCGTAAAACGCACCACGCTGCTTGACAAGCTCTTTGGGGCTATCAAATTCCTTGACCTCACCGGCGTCCAGCACCACAATCCTATCACTGTCAAGAATGGTATTTATCCTATGAGCAATGGTGATGATGGTGCGCTTAGAAAAGGCAGGTGAGCGAAGAGTAGTTTGAAGCAGGGCATCAGTTTCCACGTCGACGGCAGCAGTAGCTTCGTCAAGAACGAGAATATTACTTGGAGTGAGGAGAGCACGAGCGAGTGAGATGAGTTGGCGCTGGCCTTGTGAGAGATTTGACCCTGTGTCACACGTCAGCTCTATTGTGAGAAATTCAGAGACTGAAAATAGATATATGCAGTTGGGATCGTGATCATTGAGAAAGTCAATGATAGGTGTGGAGAGGGAAATGTACATACCGCCTTCGTGAATTCTGGCTTCCAAGCCTCCACTCATGCTTGCCACATGTTCTTTCAATCTTGCGTGTTCTAGGCGTACAGTCAGCCTCGTTGCTCTCGTCTTACACAACACAAGAACTGCAATTCCCCAAGAACGGATTGGGAGTGCGAAACTGTATCATCACGTCTCACGACGTCCAACACTGCTGCCGTCGCCGAATACCGAAATGAGGGGAAGGAATAGAGCCATGCAGTTTTGCGGGGAAAGAGAGACTTACCAAGCACACTCCAAAGTTCAGTGTCGTCGTGAATCCCACCAGGATCCAGATTGTCTCTAATACTTCCCTCAAATAGAGCCGCATCCTGTGGGATTATGGCCAATCTTCTACGCAAATCAAGCAAGCCGATGGTGGAAGTATTCAGGTTATCGATAGAGATGTTTCCACCCGCAGCCTCAATAATTCTAAACAGTGCAAGGGTGAGGGAACTCTTTCCTGCACCAGTACGTCCTACAACGCCAATCTTCTCGTGTGGCTTAATATCAAGGGTGACATTTTTCAACACGAGTCCAAGGCCCGGGCGGTACCGCGTAGAGTAGTCGTTGAATTCAACACAGCCCTCTGCAGGCCATGAAATTTGAGGACGGTGGCGGTGAATAACTTCGGGAGCTTCGGAGGGTAAACGAGCATATTCGAGCACTCGCTCAACAGAAACAATGTTTGTCTCGACCTCAACTGTTTGACGCACAATCCAGTTGAGAGACTGGGTGATTTGAAGTGCATAAGACATGGCTAGACCAACTAGACCAGCTGAAAGACCGCTGCCTGTAGATACAGAGATGATGGCAAATCCGGCGGCAGACAGAATGATGATGCTACCGATGAACTCCAGACGTACAGCAAGCCATCGGTTTGCATTGATCGATGGGAAGAAAGCGCGAAGATTTGCATCCACGCGCCATTCATTCTCCATTGCAAATCGATTCTCTTGGCCATACGCGCGGATTGTCGTGATACCTCCGAGAGATTCCTGGAAATGGGCATAAATCGGTGAACGAGACACACTGTCAAGACGCTTGAGCTCTCTAGATGTGCGTAAATAGTAGCGTTGAATATACAGATAGATCAGACCTAGAGGAATGATTAATGCAACAAAAGCCGGCGTCGAAGCTGAAATGACGACAAGAGTGAAGCCTGCCTTTGCCGTATTCACGAAAAGCATATTGAAGGTACGCGCGAGGACCTCATCGACCTAATGAATATTAGCACAAATATGCTGAATACGAACCCAGCCATCTTTGGATAAATTCCGTGAAGCTAGTGTCTAAATATCTCGTCGTCGCCACCATCAATGGTCACAACTCTGTCTCAGCCTCGAAAGTATCACGTGATACGATATTTCTAGGAGCCAGTGTTCCCTCGACGAGATAACTCAAGACAGCCAGCCCCCACGAAAATTCCTCGAAATCCCATCGTTTCGAATCTCGATCGATCTGTAGGGATAATTGGGGAAACCTATCATTTGGAGCGGGTAGTCAACGTACGCGATATATGTCACTATTGAAAAGACAGGCATTAGCAGAAGTCGCCAGGGATAAATATGCCAAGGGAATGAAACGCCAGGGGGTGAAGTAGACAAATCGGCATCCGGTCCGCTAGCCCGATGTGACATGCAAAGTGACATTTACAAGGGATACAATGCAGGATCTGTTGGAAACAGGAAGGATTCCAGGTATGAACCCGAGGGAATGGATATCAAAGCGCAAAGTAAGATAGCCAGAGAACATAGCGGGTCACGGCCCAAATCCGCGGGCGGTAGATCAACTCCTCGGGCCGCCGTCACTTTGACAAGGAAAGTTTAAGAAGGATGACAGGGAAATACGACGGGGAAGCGCGCGCGACTGCCGCTGAAAGGACAGAGCCGATTGAAATTGGCATGGGATTGGATCGGGGAAGCACAAACCTAGAAAACCTGTTCAATATGCGTCCGGCAGGCGTTGTCTCGAAGAAGCTCATGGGGCTTCTAAATATGGCGAAAGCCATACGCTCATGCAGTTTTCTCGAAGCCTGTTCAAAATAAATTAGCCAGTGTCTTCATACAAGCGCCCACGTCATGCCTGCAGAAATGTTTATATGAGTTGGTAACGAGTGGGATCAACATACCTCGATCGAGCAGAAGATCCACAATATCAAAGTCTGCACGACGACTAGAGCGGCAGATCCGATTCCAAAAGCAAAGTAGATACCGATATACTTTCCTGTGTCAGGATTGCCACCATATCGGCTGTTAACTTCAGCCCAGTTCTTCAACCAAACACTTCCACCTGCATCGAAACATATCAGCATTCCATTAATTTGGGGGAATCGGGAAACCAAACACCCTCACCCCCGTGCTTCGGGGTATGTGTATCTCGGTGTTCAAGGAGTATCATGCACGGATGCGACCTACCGATTTGAGCGGCTTGACTACCGATCAGCATTAGAGCATAAAACGCCACAGCAACAAGATTACTTGTCTTCGCATATTCGACGTAAACTGTACACGTCAGTAAGGTAGGGACAACGAAGCACTGCTCATAGGAAAAGAAGAGCGAAGAACGGAACACCACTTACCGCTCCATTTCACCTTTCCTTGCTCACTGAATTCCTTGTTTTGCTTGGATTTTGAAGGATCCTCTTCATCGCGAAGCTTCCCCCTTGGACCTTTGAAACTAGCAGTAGATGCTCTGCGAAGTGTGGCCATGCTTCCCTTGCGTTTCTTGATACCCGAGCCACCAGGACGAATAGGAACTAATCCACTAAGATGTTCTTGCGCTTCTTCTGCTTCTTCCTTTTCTTGTTCCGCTTCAGGTCGCTCGATGACAGTGGATGAATCAGTACTAGAGCCTTCACTAGAGCTACCTTCACTGTCGGCAGATTGGTCTTGATTGCTGGCAGTCTTGATCAAGTTCGCAATTTCTCCTCTCATGGCCATCAATTGAGCGTAAGTTCCCCTTTCAATAATCTTTTGGTCCCTGAGCAAAAGAATGAAGTCTGCCTCCATGAGGACTGGAATACTGTTGGTAGCAAGAACTCTTGTCTTGCCAGCCAGCAGACCATTGGGACCAAAGACATTGTCAATGAGATGGCGACCGACATGCTGATCGACAGCAGAAAGACAATCATCGAGAAGGAAAATGTCAGCGCGCGAATACACGGCTCTTGCGAGAGTGAGACGAGCCTTCTGGCCGCCACTTAGAGAAATACCACGTTCACCGACCTCAGTATCATCACCATCAGGAAGTTGAGCAAAATCTTGATCGAGAGCACAAGCTCTTATGGTTTTCTCGTAAAACGTAGCGTCCCAGCGGTGACCAAAAACAATGTTTTCTTTCACACTGGCATTCATGACCCAAGCTTGCTGAGCTACGTATGCTGTAGAACCGTGCACAATAACCTCGCCATTTGACTTGTAGAGGTCACCCAGTATAGACTGCAAGAATGAGGATTTACCAGCACCGACTCTGCCAACAATACATGTGAGTTCACCCTTACACGCAGTGAAGTTAATGTCTTTCAGACAGTCCTTCGAGTCATGACGGTCCCAAGTGAATGAGGCATCCTTGATTCTGATAGACTCATCACCGATCTCTTCAACGGCTGGGAGTTGTGTAACAGCATCATCTTGTAACTCCTCGGCGGTAAAGAAAGAAGTCAGACGGCCTACAGCAACAGAAGCTTCAATGATGGAGGTGATCACCATGGGCAAAATGGCCAATGGGAAAGTCAACAGGTTGAAGAGTGTCAGTGCAGGGAAGACAATCTCAGTAGTCAAAGGCTTATCCTGAGTAAGAACAAAAACAGTGAATGTTCCGCAGGATACAAAGAAAGGGGTAGAACTCCACAAGAATGTAGACACGGACTGGGCAGCACCAATCTTTCTCAAGGTGTTCAACTCCCGATCATTTCTGATGACATTGAGTTTGTTCATGAAAGCAGCTCCCCAGGCATACAACTTGATACTCTTCATGTTGTTGATAATTTCAGTAATCAAGCGTGTACGGGAATCCTTGTTCTTCATCTGCTCCTTCTGGAGAGTCTTCATGAACCGGGCGATCAGGCCATTGATGGGGATCATGACGACCATAACACCTACACCAGCCAACATGGACAGACCCACCAATTGATACAGAGACAGCATACAGAGGACCATCTGAAAGGGTGCAGACCATAATTGCAGACCAGTTTGAGTAAGATCCTGCAGACGCTGGGTGTCAACTGCCATGTAATTGACAATGTCACCGGTTGACTTGGAAGCGCGGCCTTCATTAGAAAGTCTCAAAGACTTGGTGTAAATTGCAGCAGTTAGTGACGTCTTGATACGCATCCCAGTCTCAAAGGCACGCTGGAAATATTGATGCAGCGCCATAGTCTGTGAAACAGAAACTGCAAACATGGCCAAGGCAATAGCGGCACCTCGAATCACAGGTTGAGGGTTGTCACCTCGGTAGGAATCAACGAAAGAGATCAAGAGTCTCAGCAACTGTGGCTGGATGAAGGCAAGAGTATCGTTGACAGTCTTGAAAATGGCACCGCGGAAATATGGCCCCCCAAAAGCCTTGAAGATAGCCACCCACAGTGATGGGTTCTTGCGATGCTTTAGTTCATATGTCCATGACTGTTGGAAAGCATCAGCGGTCGCCCTGGTCGTATCCCTTTTGCTGAGGTTCCACAGATCATCTTCCGTCAAGTATTCCTTATAACCATACTTCATCATTGGCGTCATCCAGCTAAATGTAAGGATGGAGAAGATCGTGGCGTATTCGATTGGGCATTCGTCTTCGTCCCCCAAGGCATCATAAGCGCTCTTCTTTTTCGGTACCAGCCATTCCAACACAAACTCCAATAATGAAAGTCCAAATCCGACGCAGAATACCACAAAGTATGGGAGATGAGTGGCGTAGACTTGTTGAGAAACGATCGATCGAAGCTTGACAGCCAGGGCGATGTTCAAGAACAACCAGTAGAAGAGTACAACGCCATTTGGGTTTCGCAGACGGCTGTGTTCAAGCCATTGGATTGTGAAGATAATGCCCAGAGAAGCAAGAGTCAGAACTGAAGTCCAGAATCTGAAATCGCCCGCCCACACATCAGGATAATTGACGATTTGAAAAACGAGTTGAAGGGCGAAGGTTGTTGCAATGGCAGCAATAATGACCTAATCGAGCAAATAATTCCGTTAGCCAATGCTCAAACACATACAAACACAAGATAATACAGTGTCCGCCGCTTTGGAAACGCACCAATTTGCTCCAGAAATGCCAATCCTTCGAGACTTCGGCGGCCTTCTTCCTCTTGATCAACCACCAAATCGCTCCAGCACCGAAGACCAGTCCATATACAGCCACGCTGGAGACCCAAACATCCATAAAACATGGTGTGAAGTCATATCTGGTGGGACTGAGAGGACCCCATCCTTCTTTGTTGCCACATAACGGTTGCTTCCTTGTAGACTCTGCAGCCAAATAACCACTCCCTAACTGGACAAGGTCATGATGATATCCCGAGACGGAGCCTGTCCAAAAGATATGGTTTGAAGGCGGGACGGTGGAAGAGGCGTTGGTGGAGGCGGCGGACAGGATTGTCTGCGCGCTGCTCCGAAAATCCATTATATTTGGGAGCATGCACAGGAGCTGAGGATCGAGGAGAGAAGGAGATATGAGATGAGTATGTTGGAGGGGAGGGAAGGGGAAGTAGAAGGGAAGTGAAAGGTGAGGAGAAGAGTGTTTGTTAGGTGTTGTGCATTTCGAAATGTTGTAGAGTAGGTAGAGTATGATGATGGGGCGGGTATGTCGGTGTCGGAATCGGTAGTGGTGCACGATAATACGTACAGTACCACGACACCAGTACCTTACTACGTAGCTACCTACTCTCCTCTCTCCTCTCTGCTCTCTCCTCTCCCCTCTAGCAGAGCCAGAGAAGTCAATGACTAAGCATGGAACGTCATGCGCTTCGGTCGACCAGCACTGTTTGCGAAGAAAAAATTACAATCACGACGCTAAGATAAGGTCGAATTGAGCTCTCATCGGAATGCTCCAGATTGAGGTCGAGGTGGCTACTCTATCATAAGTATGCAATGCTCGCTTCAAGTGCATTGTTGTGAACGAAAGCAGCGCGGCCATTCTACGAATGAGATGCTGTATGTTGGTAAGCAGCGGACTCGTGATGAGTGGTTACAAGATCGACGAGTACTATGTATATTCTCACCTGGCATCTTTAGCTCTTCGACATAACTAGTGCTGGAGGTAAAGTGAATCTCATCCATTATCAACCAGAATGTGGCTTCCGAGCTTTGTCAGCTTAGATAAGGGGGCACCGGGGCTGGTCGAAGAAAATAAACAAATAAAGAACAAAGAAAGATATCAATTCCCGAAGGACCGAGCTATACTCGTGAATATATCAAATAGGACCCGAAGTACCGAAAACCATACGATATTTTGTGTGTTCACTGTCAGCCAATACATCTCATTTAAATATATACTTAGTACTAAGCATATATTTTTGTCAAAGTATCCGAGTCACCGGAATACTTCGACTCTCCGGAGGCAAATATTACCCAATGGTTGACGACTCTATCCACCGACATGTTCATCACCACAACATGTATCTATCCCACCAGAACAACAAAACCAACAATGGCAACAGTGACAGATTGAAAGATGAAACTAGAACGTTGGTTCTTAAGTATTCAATGCACAGCCTCAATCACTACTACAGTTCCAGCTAACACAACAAGAGCATGTGCCTTTTTACCCACATCAAAAGACAACTGCTCCGTAGCCACAATGGTGGTGACCTCTGGGGAGCAAGCGTAGTATCACTTAGTATTGCGTCGTAGATTTTGTAGGGACAATGGCTCTTTACAGATGGTTTGTTTTGTTTTGATTTGATTTGCTTTCAGATGTCAAGAATAACAAAAGCGATGGACAATTTCAAGTGGAACAAATTTCCTATCATCAAGACGTAGACAACTTAGCATAACTCCTCACATTGATATTGACAAAAATATATGAGGGTAGAGATCAGTTTCGTTTATATAGATGCTTGGAAGAGTAATAATCAAGTGATGCTTATGTGAGAGCACTTGAAATGTCCATGATATCGATTCAGTGCAGGACAAGTCCGTATCACCGAGTACAAACTACCCAGCACATACCCACCTACGAAAAGAGAGACCGAATCAAACAGCTCAAGTGAGGGTATCTATTCGTTGAAGCTCTCCTCACACGTATCATTTCATCCATCTCCTCAAGCAGCCCATCGTCAAGCAAAGACTAGCAACACCCACAGTCCCCATCCCAACCAACCTACATCCCTATCCAGGATTTCCAGGTTTCACAATCAACAACCTCATTCTCTCCTCTTCCCCCTAGTTGCAGTACTCTATCCAACCCATCCTCAGACCGCGGGATATCGCGGCACACGCAGCCAGTATGCATCAGAGCAAGAACATAGGATCAGACCGTGATTGAATCGTGATGCAAGCAAGAGAACAAAAAGGGAAAAGATGAAAGAAGAAAGAACAAAACAGAAAGAGTAATGCAGATACCCCTATTCCTCTCACATTATCGTTCTCTTCGACACTTCTCCTTTCCTCTCTTCCCTTCCCGCGCCCCATCTCGATTTATACTCGCAGCAGCACTTCGTAGCGAAGACAACTCACAGCCGCAGAGTAGAGTGCAGAACTGAATATATGGCATGATGGTGGAATATGCTGCGGAAGCGTTGATCGTTAACGAGTTGTCAACGCAGTATACACAGTATAGACACTGCACACTAGTAAGTGTTACATATCACACAGCAGTAAACACATACACAAGTCACAAAGCACATCAAATCCAAACCAATCCACTTCATTCCAATCAATCTACATCTCCCACCAACCATCAACAAACACCACCTACAACATAGACCCAATAACAAGCCAGACACAACAAAGTCGGCGAAAAAAGAGAACCCCACCACCCACAGCCCAAGCAAGCATCAAACACGGGCAAACCCGAAGGAAGCACCAAGCACAAACCCTGGATTATACACAAAACAAACACCAAACACACCACCGACACCAGCGCTATGCTAATCAAATGCACGCGAGTCCACACCAAGGGAATCCCCAGTTCCGCCCACCATCGAGGGAGGCAGGAAGAAGAGACCGAAGCCGAGCGCGGTACGAAGAGGAAAGAGAGAAAAGGGGGAGAAGCACGACCTCGATCCCCTAGAGAAAAGAGAAAAGAAAGGGGATTAGAAATGAAAAGGAAGCGGCGAAGATCTATCTCCAGCCTGGCAACTCGGTGACACAACGCAGGCATGTCAGGAAGATCCGTTATCAGGCGTGACGTGATGAGACCTCAGCTCATCTCACGAGATCCAAGACGCCCTCAACCGCGCCCTCGAGCACAACAACCCTTTCCTTCAACCCCTTATTCTCAACCCGCAGCACCTTAACCGCATCCCACGCAAATCTCGCATCACCAGTCTTACAATTCCGGCACTCATTCCTCGCGCCCGCGCCAAAGATACGGCCGACGACACTTGGTTTGCGCTCAGGCTGGATGGTCGACGGGGGCGTATGGAAGCCACTCGGCGCCTCACTGATAGTAGGGCTGCGGGCGCGTGAGAAGATGCTCTCCTCACCATCGGACTCGAAGCTAGCGCTACTGGACATGTCGCTCATGCGACTGGCGCGTCGGACATCGAGATCCTCGTCGGCCTCGGCCTCGGCCTCCTCCTCAGCGATGGGCGTGGGGCCACGTACAATCACGCACTCGAGAGTGCCGTGCTCGCGCTCGTTGAATGCCGCTTTCTGCTCCGCCATCTCCTGCACCAGCTTCACCATCGCTTCGTCCTGCTGTTCTACTCGCTTCGCCATGTCCATGAGCTGTTGCTTGAGGTGCGCAGCGCGCGTCTCGGCCTCCTCGAGCTCGTCTCTCTGTGCGGCTTGCTCGGCGGCTAGAGTCGACAGTGACATAGTGCGTTCGATGTATGCGGATTGCAGAGCGCTCAAGAGGCCCTCGGCGTTGGTAAGGAGGTTCTTAAAGGCCGAAGGAGAGAAGGGATCGTGATCTGAGGGGACGCCATGTGGGAAGAGAGCGGCAGGAATGGAGAGAGTTAGGAAAGGGTCGGCTGGGGGAAGGGTGACTGTACGAGTTGTCGAGGGGGTGGATTTCGAAAAGAAGGGGAAGCGACTCGGTGTGGTTGTAGTTGTGATTGTTTGAGGGACGGCTATGGATGTCATGGAGCGGCGGCGTGAGTGTGAGGAGACACCATCTGCCATGGTGTTGTCGTGGGTGCTTCCAGGAGGGGGTGTGTCGGATGATCCTACTAAACGATCTGCTGTAGTCGACTTCTGAGCTCTCTTTGGATCTTTGTCACCGGTGAAAGCCATGAAGTATGCGGAGAACGAGTCCCTCGTTGAAAGGATGGATGTTGATGGAGGAGGAGGAGGAGATTTTGGAGTTCCCGAGAGTAGTAAAGCACTGCTTGGTCCTTGGTATATTCTCTTGGGTATTGGTACGATGCTTTCTGGAGGGGGATAGAGTGCAAGAGCTGCTCTTTGGGTTTAATAACAATATCGTCGAGATTTAGTGAAGTTGCTTTTGATTTCGTCGTTGACTTTAATTTGGTATGGATTCAGGATATGAGGTATCCGAAGAAAAAAGAGCACTGGGTGAGCGTGACGTTGCCGTTACCACTGGATGATGCTGGTACTATTGAAGGCGGAGGCAAAGAAGCTTTACCAAAGAATGTCGGAGTTCGTTCTTGAGAGGACAGCGAGTCGGTGACAATACTGACAGCCGGGGTATTTTCAAATGTCTGAGTATTGGTATGAGTGTTGGTATGAATTTGGAGTATGAATACGAAGGTTGGAGTGAGAACTTCGATATTGAAGTTGGAGTTGAAGTTGATGTTGATGTTGATGTTGAAGATGAGTGTCAGAGGTGGTCCCATCAACCTGCAAGCAGATTTGAATTCATGGGCTATGGCCGATGGCTTTGGACCTAGAAGAAAGCGTTTGGGGGTGGTGCCTGCTCCGACTACCTTACCCACTTCAACACTAAGAGAACGCTTTTGTGGATGCTGGGTTGAGGATGAGGATGAGGATGAGGTTGACAGTAGTGAAACCTTGTGACTCTGGTTCGCGGCTTTCTTGGCTCCTTTTTTCTGCTGTTGATGTGGATCGAGGACAAAGTGAGGCCTGTTTGTGAACAGTCTACTCCGAGTATTGATATTGTGGATGTTCCTGCAATGCCGAGGGCTGTAATTGTTTGTTTATGCGGCACGAATTAATGTACTGATAAATGCACTGCTGTGCTGTCGAATGTGCAGTTGCACTTGTGCAAACAAGTGTTCATACAATTAGGGATAAATTGAGGCTTTTGATGATTTCTGTTTTTGTCGATTGACACCTAGAATATACATACATGTTGGCAAAGTAGGATAAGAATGTAGCAGAGACGACGGAGTACCAGAGTAAGTAGTGAATATGAGTGGAGAACTGATGTGTACTGCAACTGTACTTGAACTCAACTGTATTTCTTCGTCTCCATCTACAACCTCTCTCTCTCACTGTCTCTCTGGATTTTCTTCGCTCTTCTCAGATCCCGTACTGTTTCTTGCAGCAGTGATCATCCACGAATCAATCCCAAAGTCAATCAATCTCTGTCTGTCTGTCTGTTGTCTGCCAGTCCATCTCCTCTCCCTCGCTGTCTCCACGGTAAGTACAAGTTATTAGCACTAACTTCTGGCCTGAACAGGGCCCGTTCCCGTTGCATCCAGCATTCCCGACCATGGATGATTGGATTGGACAGTCGTTCGCATCAATGCACTATGCGCACCCAATCAGTAGTAGAAGACCGTGTTATCCGACTGAATGGCCCCGCCATTTGACAAGGGCGATAAGCAAGAAGAGAGCGAGAGCGAGAGACAATGGACAAGACAAGAGAGCACTGTAACCACGGAGTCTGAGTCGTAACGACGTAGGGATCGGAGAAGAGGGACTTTCTGTCGAGGTTGAAGTAAACAGAAGAGGGGAGGGAGAGAGCAAAGAGAGCAAAGCAAAACAAAAGATGAAAAAGTCGTGGTATGCGTGGTATGCATGGTGGAGGAGGTTCCGAGTGAGAGTGGATGAGAGAGATGTCGGTTGACTGTCGACTCTTGTTTACACGTGCTTTTTCACTTTTGAATGCAGCAAATGCACATATCTGGAGTGATTTAGATGTGTAGTTTACCAGAAACGTGTGTTTTGTCTTTGGATGCTTGCAAGTGAAAATTTCTCTTTTTCGAGTGGAGTATATATCAGAGTACCTGGGTATGTATGTCTCTTGTGTGTTATCGGTATACGAATGAGAAGGCATATCAATATTATCAATATCAAAGAGAAGAGATGGAAAGATAAGTACCAAGATAAGTACATGAAGACTTGAGTGTTTCTTTTTCTTCCAACCCTTCTATCATTCCTATTTTATTTTTTCTATCCTTTCTATCCTCTCTATTCACTCTGTATTCGGTCATGAAATTGTATTTGAAGTAGTTACAAATACAAGCACATGATCAGAAATATAATCCCTCAGGCACTTACTTATTCATGCAGATCTCTGCACCACTAATTCAGTGGCTGGTCCGGGAAGAAGATCCCAATTACATTTATTCATAATTATATTTATTCATAAGGATGTTTATTAACAGGTATATTTATTCACAATTATATTTATTCGCAATTGTATTTATTCGCAATTGTATTTATTCGCAATTGTATTTATTCGCAATTGTATTTATTCGCAATTATATTTATTCGCAATTGTATTTATTCGCAATTGTATTTATTCGCAATTATATTTATTCGCAATTATATTTATTCGCAATTATATTTGTTCGCAATTATATTTGTTCGTGATTATATTTATTCGTGATTATATTTATTCATGATCAAACCAAATCATAATTATCAGATTATCCCCTAAGTGTACCATGCTCCCAAGCAGAAAGAAAATGAAGCACGACATGCCTCGTCTCAGTATGGATTATGTATGTAATATGCATGAATTATCCCAATTATTCAAATAACAAGATTGCAGGTGGTTGGCGCATATTAATAACATTAAACACCCGCCACCACGGGAATTTCCCCTCGAAATCCAAGCCCAAGTCGAGTCCAAGTCGAGTCCAAGTCGAGTTCAAGTCCACCCAAACACCACCATCACCAACCTCCACCATAAGACCCTGGCACCAATGCACAGCGAAAACATGTGGAGAAGAGCCGATGCAAACGGCCAACTCTCTCTTTGTTTTGTTTTGTTCTGCTCTGCTCTGTTCTGTTCTTGTCATTTCTCTCAACGGCTCAGCCCTCCCCAGCCATCATCATTTTGCAGTGCAGTACAGTAGGTACATTGCAATGTATTCCTGGATATGATGTCAGATTGGATTTGCCTCAGAGATGAAGGGTCTGGATGCGGAGGACATTTCCTGGAATCGAGAGACTGCACATGGAGATCATGAGGTAAGTAGTGATGATGATGATGGGGTATGGTAGCAGGGGAGCTGATGAAGGGTCTTTTGAAGGGTCTGACGTGCATATGGATACTTTGACTTGTTCTACCTATTCTACGAGCGGCCCTGATGAGGGACTCATGAATGTGGATAGGCTCACGAGATCGCACATATCTGTGCTGTACTATGTACAAAAGGTATTCTTCATCTTATCTCACACCAAGCAGATTCACCTCCATCTCCATCTCTATCTTCAACGAAAGCCGACGACAAGCCTAGACTACGGGATTCCACTCGACTTGGCCACCAACTTACCTAGGTACTCTGGTGCTCCATACCTCACTGACTACCGATTACTGACCCGATGAACTATCCGTGGTGCAGTAGCACGCCAATATGCACCAGCGGACACCGAAAGCACTGCAGACACCGAGATAAACAGTGGTGGTGCACCAGTGTGCCTGAAAACATCCTTCACGCCACCTTCGATAGTCCGGAGGCTCAGGCTCAAGCTCAGGCTCAGGCACATGTTGAGCCATAACACTATTGCTTCTGGCTTGCAAGAGGGGAAAGTAATTGTTGAGATGCACGTGAATGCTTGAACTCAGAGAGGTTACCTTTGGTGGTGTTTGCACTGTGTTGAGAAGCTGATATAAATGGGCGATGCGATCTACAATGGGGCTGCATATTGTGTTTGTATGGCGAGTCGATATATGCCGATAATGACTGGTGATGATGGATGGGATCATGGGGTTTATCTCCATCCTCATTCTTATACTCATCTTGCTTGTACTACGTACTCAGTGAAACTCAACACTGAGTAATGCTATCTCTTTCACGTTGTAGCTTCGACGTGAACAAAGACTAGAGTCTGGGCGACAAAGTCAGGAGACTATACCAAGCATCTAAAATATGACATCCATTCAATCTACACATTTCTAAGTATCATGTCCAATGCTCGTCCCAACATCAACTGTCTATTCTAGCTCCCCCCGAGAAAGACACAACAGCCCATTTCCCACTCCAAGCCCATTCCCTCTTCCCCGAGTCACCCCCTCCCCCGGCCATGGCCCGCAACTTCTCGTCCTCGCCCTCCTTCAGTCCCACCACAACGTCCGCCTTGCAAGTTCTCAACGCGAGCACATTGACACCGGATCCCGGTCCGAGAGGACCAATAGCCTTGACGAAAGGTGTCGTTGGATCCCAGTTGGCCTGGTAGGCATCAGCATTTCACCTCTTGAAGCATGCACATATATACATCAAGGGGTGGGAAGGGAACTTACATCACCAGTCAGTTTCCTGTAGTTCAAGTCGCCCTTGAATATAACCAATTCACTCTCCTTGAGATCCTCATGGAGGCGCGTATCAGCCGGTAATCTCCAGTAGCTGCCCGCACCCGTCCAGAACGCATTAGGGCGAACAGTAAGCTGCCCCTCAGCATGGAAACCACTCCACCTCTGGAAGAGAAATTCAAGCTCCTCGACCTCAGTATCGCTAAGCGGCGCAGGCTTAGTACCGGCCGTGGCCTCCTCGTCGCTGGGCGTCGAATAGAAAGTCTGCGGCATAGCGAGGGCATTGAGCAAGGCACCAAAGTCTGCAGGGATGACATCCGACACAAACCACGGGATATTCTTGGGGTGGAGGACGACGTGCGTGGCCAGGCCGGCGGATAGCAGGTAGCCAGCGAGGATGAGATCGACGTAGAGCTCAAAGCCCGCGTTGTCGAGCACGATGTCCACACGCCGCTCCTTCTTGCCCGCGTCCTTGGCGCCCTTGAGCTGTGCGTACGCCGCTGGCAAATCGTTGATCAGGATGTTCGCCTCCGATGCCTTGCGCGCTTCGCTGCCTTGCAGCTTTTGGATGTCTTCGTATGTTAGCGATGTCAGTAGCGAGAGGTCTGTCGCGTTGCCCCATAGGCAGATCTCGCACATCTCGGAAAACAAGAGCTTCTCGGCTTCTTCGAGCGCTTCGGATGAGGCTTGCGTCGAGGATGATGGCTTCTCCATGTTGAGGATAAGCTCTTTGTATTTGGCGGCCAGTTCGAGAACCGCTGGGCGTGAGGAACGGAACGTTGACATCTTTTGGCGTGCGAAGATGTCGTAGGATTTCCAGTGCTTGGAGAGGGCGAAGAAGGTGTTTGCGCGTCTGAGGAGATTAATTGAGCCAGCAGATCGAATGAATTCAAGAGTAACGTACCTGTAGAGATAGCATTCTGCGTATAGCCATGGGACGTTGAACCATGATGGGTTTCCCAATTGTTCTAATTCCTTGTTGTATTCCTTGATATCTGCGCCTGCCTCTTCAGGAAGAGCTCTGTAGCCATCAATCAGCCACGAGGCCCTTTACCAATGCGGATGACGTACGTGAGTTTGCGATCATGTTGAAGCTCGTATTTCAGCTTCGCAAGATCTTCAACAATGCGCTTTCCCTCGTTCCTCTTCTCGTCGTCCTTGGTCTCCGATACAGCTTTGTGTACATCGTCAATGGCTCCGGTCTGCAATATGAACTTGTTAGCAAAAGTTCTAGACAGTATGGAGTATACAGAGGGAAGGCATACAAGAATAACTGGCCATCTATCTCTGGCGGAGATGTATGCGAAAGAGTTCTTATCCGCTGTAGAGGCGGGAGCTATCATAATGTCAGCCAGTCTCATCTATCTACTTTCCTCCATCGCATTGCTCTCAATTTATTTGAATTGTATTCTAGACTATAGGTGGTCACTTACGGGTCTTGGTATCGTACTCCATTTCCTGATTACGTGCGTATTGTGTGTAGTAGTTCTTGGGGGAAAAGGTGCTTGAGGACGAGTCTGATATATGTTTTACGCAGCTACACTGTGTATGCTTGGAGTGTTTGATGGTGGGGCAATTGAGCGTTGCGCATGTACGAGGGGTAGTTTCGGAATTTCTGCCGCCGTGCTGAGGGAATCCTAACCCAAAAAGTTGACCTTCAACGAGCGGTGAAGGTTTTGCATTGATTATAGCTTATCATAATTTCTCATCGAGCATCTCCGGGCGATTGGTCTAGTGGTATGATATATCCTTAGCATGGATGGGGTCGCGGGTTCAATTCCTGCATCGTCCAATTTTTGCATTGATTCACAATTTTTGTTAATGGAGTCTGTAAAACTTATTTATTAGATATGTGTTCTCCAAGTGTTTACCTATTGATATTTTCTATACTTGTCTGTCTATCTTCGATTTCCTGGATCATCGAATTTTTCCAATTCTTACCTCACATCAGGTATGCTCTTTGTTCATTTTTTCAACAACCTAGGTGTCTATCTCCAATTACTGCGTCGTCCATTTTTTTTTTTAATTCTCTCTATAATAATTGTGCTCTTCCTTATCATTTGCTTATCATGAAATTTGGCAGCTTGCTGTGTGGCTTGGTTTAAAGCCTTGCAATGAACACAAAGTGCAATGTAGTTTTGACCTTTCGTAGTTGATTCTAAAGACAACAGCAAGTGATTATTCTGTTTCCAACCCGTTGTTTCTTAACCCTCACTTGAGATTCGGCATTAGCTCAGCCACTGTTTTACCAATTCTTGCTTTGGAAGCATGATAATGTAACAGCTTTAATTCTCGAGTTTGTGGGCAAGGGGATAAATATATACGAGAACCAAGATACTTGGATCGGAATGATTGAATTTAACATAAATCTAATAAAGTAATGCACATATTGTTTCCCCAAGTTTGCCTCAATCACCAACTACCCATTAAGAAATTTTTTAATACCTCAAATCAACAACTTATCGTGCTCTTGGAAAGAAATATAGTGAAACGGAGACCAATCCTCACACCACTCCCACATAGTATGACTATTCGTACTATCCTGATAGATATAACCTCAATCTAGCTTCTTGTTTAGGGTTTCGGGATTAATGTTGTCATGGTATTCTAAATGCGTTTTTTGCACTGGACACCAAAGTCCAGCGAACGACTTGATCGAAGCTGAAATTCGTCAGATTTCAGTGTAACTATTGGCTTACTCTACACTTCAACTAATGTTTCCCTCTGCGTGACTTGTATGTTCGAAAGTTGGTGTATGATGGGTCACAGTAACGTACATAGCCTGGGGTTGAACTGAAAAATAGTGACACAAGACAGCGATGTGGCTATCCTGAACGGAAATCTCCCCCAACATTTCCTATCTGGTTCAATATTCTTGAACTATTATTGGTTCCCGAGAAGGTTGAGCCTCCAATATATGGATATCCTCTTGGTGGGCTGTCTTCTCTAGGCGCTTCCAATCCAGCCTGACTATTGTGTGCTCGAGAGCCTGAGATCCGTTAAGTATTTGAACAAACTCATAATCGATGGGATACTCACTACTTGGTTTGTCAATCATGTTGAGAATTTCATCTCGTACGGCATGGTAATTGCCATCGTCTGGGCCAGTGAACTTACTCATTCTAAAATGATCAAGAGGTAGACCTCTGCTAGGATGCCCGGGTATGCAACTGGAGTCTTCGTCGACTATAAATTCCTTTTGAAATCAGCACGCCATCGGCCCATCTTCAGAACAATAAATAGTACCCTCAAATCTGGTCGCTTGATGATGGCTCCAACCTTTGTTATCTTTTGCTCGAAGAAGCAACAAATCTTCAATGACTGAATTCCCCGACATACTATCATGAATTCAGAGTGTATGTTCTTGAGAACCTCGCTACCTGGTTCCACATTCCGAAGTACAGCACCTTCAACATGAACTGATGGATGAGAGGCGATTACTTCATACATGAGCTGAGAAGAAGTAACTTTCCCTGTGCCACGATGCGGAGTACCTAGGAATACGATCCCACGAGTAGCTGGCAGAATCTTGGAGTCGTGCAATTTGGCCAGTGTCAAAGTCTAACACCCGTCAGCCAACTATCTGAGTGACATTTGCTTGGGCTTGCCTTTTCGATGACTAGACCACCAAAACAATGTCCGATAAAGACAAGAGGCCGGTCAGTACAATTCTAAGCCAAGTTAGATATCTGTTCAAGAAGGTATGCTCATATCCCACACCTTACGATGGGATTCTAAAGACCGCACGAGATCTTGTGCAATGGTGGACACATTCGTTGTGACTGCTTCATTTCCAAACCACTGAGATTGGTAACCATAGGTCATGATTCTTGCTTGCGGTATCGCATTCTGAAGCATGGTTGGATCTTTCAACCAGTCAACTCCCTCCATACCATCCGACAGTCTCCAAGTGTATATGGGATTCGCTCCAATTCCATGAATGGCGATGATACTTGTAAACATCTCGTCAGAACTTTTCATTGCCCGACTGTATTGATACTGTGAACTTACTCAATTTCCGAGTGATCGCTTTGATAAACACTTCTTAGCCCTAGGTACTGTGGTGCTATTTCTGGCCTTGTTGATGGAGTGGTCTCCTTGGCCTTCTGAAATGGCTGAGTTTTATCGGCATCTCGGCTCATGAATCTGGAGAACATCGTAGAGTCGAACTACGAGGATCAATTAATCGTATACGCTGCTTAAGAATGAGGTATACAGTATTTAAAACAACATGTACGGCCCCAGATGCAAAGTCGCTCATAATGCCGTAAATTATCAAGATGGGGGCCAAAATACTTCCTCAGCCTCGTATATGCAGCAACCCACACTCAGCCAGACGCTCACTGGTTGCATTTGGAGGAAGGCCGAGCAAATCCTGGTCCAACATGAAGTGAACAATATGTTTATCTATCTTAAAAACATTCAAACCCGTTTTTGATATATCTGCGTCCCTACCTATCATAATTGAATGCCGTTGAAAGTTGGACTTGCTCAAAGAATAGCGTAGGATATTCAAAGTAGTGAGATTGGATAAATGAACGTCTCTGATGATTGTCGACATGCAGCTCAATGATGAATCAACATGTAGTTCATCTGGTATAGCTACAAATTGTCAATATTGTGGTCACAATATGGTTTTGCAAGTCAATTAGTCAACGAATAATACGCCATAACGTTGTTTGTTGCTTTGGTGGGCCCAATTTATAAAAGCATATACATTTATTATACAACAATCAAGAACAACGAGTCCTACTATATATTCCAGTTACAATGTAACTCAAGCAAGCAATTTCACGTCAATGACAACAGTTATGTTGCTTCCGACGTCCTATATCCAAACACTAGTAGGACATACAAGTCAGAAGGTGACCCATGTGAAGATTATCTCAATGCTCAAATCAATAATTCTGTAAGATCTCTGCTACTTTGAACGGTCATAATATGCCACAGATCGGTGAATGGGTCATATCTTCAACAGAAGGCCAGTTCTTCAAGAACTCCAGGAACATCACCTGAATTTTTAAATTCAATTGGGGACATCGCTTGCTGCGAGGACATATAGATATGTCAAGCTATCGGTGCTATCTTTGCAAGTATTGTGAATTGATGAACTTTGACCATATGAACAGGACTGAATCATCTTTTTGCTAAATACTCGACCGATGTTTCAAAACAGTCTGTATATTCTGTGAATCTTCGATGATGCTATAGAGTACCAAGTCGAATGGATCGAAATGAGCTGTGATGTTTTGTTTTTGGTGTATTCACGCTTCAATCTTTTGTCGCATATTTCCCCTGATATGGTCACAATGCTTCGATCGGGGTGTCAATTGCGTATGTTAAGGATGTTGACCACGTTGGCAACCATAGTAAATGTGATGATGCCAATACTGATAAATGTTTCGAAGGCTTGTTCTTGTACCTGCATAGAAGACAAATCAGACGGAAAGCACTGAGACAGAAGAAGTTCAACAACATGAGTGTATATGATCGTATTCTTAAGTCTCAATAATGTTCCGGTTCTCGAGTAGTGCTTTGTGTCTGGGAGAAAGTGGATAGAATGGAAAAGACTGGGAAAAAACCAAGAAGAGAGGCACCTACCGGTTTAAAGGTGGCCGTCAATCAGTATTCTGATAAGACGACTTTCCTGTGTTTCCTTTTGGTGAAAGCGCAATGTAGACTTGGGCTTAGAAATATATGAATAGTAGCAGCAACAGCTATGTGGCACTATAGTACACGAATATACACAACAAGAAAAAAAAATTCCAGAAAGAAGATACGAAGACGTCAGTACAGTATCCCGGCCAGAACCTGTTATCGTGTTCATATGTCGTCGATGCGACAAAACCTAAAGCTGTCGTCTCAAGTGGATTCTCAAGATATGCTTACTCATGAAATCGATTCCTTTTCGTCTCCATTGTCAAAACAGGTTTCTTGATATTGTACTCACGGCAGCTAGATCTATTGCTGAAAGCCTACAGCAATGCGTGACTTTGATTGGTAGATAATGAGCTCAGCTCATAATTTCCAGATTCGACAAAAGCAAATAGACAGCTTTGAGATATGGGAATGTGTTTGGTGAGAGTGTTCATCCAATACCTAAGATGAAAATCAGCCGTCAGTTCTTTGAGGAAAGTGGGATGAAGGAGTTAATCTCGCTCTTGATCTCTCGCGAGCAGATATTTCACCATACCAATATCTTGACCGCAACTCATAGCTCGGCAGAATTCACCAGCAGAATTCGAACTCATTTCATCTACAGACCGGATCGTTTTTGCTCGATTTTCAGTCCTATACGAAGCAACTGAAGTGTAGTCAAAACTCATTGTACGAGAAGGCGTTGACCACGTAGGTAAGAAGCATCGGCTATTGGTGGCGTGTTAGACTTTCTCCTGACAACAATTCACGACTAGAAGCTGCGCGGTAGCTCAGGACTGAAGTCCGGATCACTTCACACGCGTTGTGCCTTGGTGTTTCTCTCGCTGGAATGTCGATGTATTGAGAAGTCGGGCACTCTATGAGTGTTTCTCCCAAGATGGAGTTGAAATAGAGTGATTGTCTAACAACTTGTGGATTTTCTCCTGTGTGTTCGGATTGCAAAGATATGTATAATCAGTCTGCGGGAAACTCCATATCGAGGCGGCATGTTCTGGAGCAAAAGGCTCGCTTGTAGGGCACGTGTTTGGAGGGTCATGGTGGAAAGTTTAGAAGAAAGGGATAAAGATTACTACAGAACAACAGAACAACAACAGGTGGTCAACATGGTGCCATGTTCAATTGCGGAATTGCCGACGGAGAATGGTGGGACGGGAGTCAAACATAAGACATTTGATAGTCTGGCTGTCTAGGTATGGGCATGTATGGCCTTTTCCAGGACCAGTATTGAGCCGTCGACTTCTTGCAACTTGCAATGGATGAATGCTCACTTTCCGCTCAATCTTTCGAGACCCTCATCCGGCGATGGTAACCGGACTTTCGGTCACGCAGTGAGTGAGTGCTGAATAACCTCATCCTTGACAGCAAGTTAACCTCGGGCTGTGCACAGAAGTCCCTATGAATTTAGATCACAGCCAAGTCTTTTTCATCCACTAGTGATGAGAACGATAAGGGAATTTCTACAGCAACGCTCAACGATTTGTGGAAGAACTCGACAAGTAATCGACAAGGTAATCCGCTCAGCAAAATACCTACCTAGGCTATTCCATTCCTTGCCGTGGAGGTGCTGTGATATGCGTTCACAAAGTGACAAGTTCGACGAGAGCTATTCACAGTCACAGTCACAGTCACAGTCGCAGTCACGGATATGCGGCTCTTCTGTACTTATCCCCTGAGATGGAGGCAACATAAACACATATCTGCCTGAGGACAGCATGGCGTACTTGACAGGGAGGTAAAATGAAGTGCAAAATACATATTTACTTTGGTACCTAGGCACTGCAGGTACCTAGCTACCCCCAAATGATGGAACTTGACTTCCCCTCGTCCAACCAAATCGAGATATCAAGCCGGAGCGGCTGAAGCCATATTCTACGGAGTGCAAGTTCCAAAGAGCCGGATGGGGTCAGGTCGATCATGATCCATCGTACTAGATAAGATACCTAGGTACATACCTAGGCACCTAGGTAAGGTATGTTTAACGATAATTTTATGCTAGTTTAGAGGTGTTTAGAATAAAGACGTTCAGCCTTGGCCGAGGCGGTCATCGCGTTAGGACGTCTCCGTCTCCGTCTCCGTCTCCGTTTCTCTGGGTTGGAGCCATCAACGAATTTGTTTCTCCAGTAGTGTGCGTGCTGCCTTCTCGGACTATTATTCTCGGAATATGGATTGCACATATTATCTGCTATACTATGGCAAAGCCCTTGCTATCGGAGGATACTCAAAACATTGCTCCATCGGGCTTCGAAGAACTCGCTTTCATGAGGTACCTTGGGTATACACTTAGGCAGGACTGTGCATTGCGGAGAGATCTCTTGCTTGAAAACCAGGGAAGGCACTGCAATTGTACATACTGTGCATATTTACTCTACCAACCTGGGTCTGATGATCTGTCAGTTGCCGGAAGAACTGTCTGCGTACACGTGCCATCTAGCCTTGGTAATTGTGGAGCTGAGATACCACACTCTGGATGGCAACTTGTTTGCGTAGGGCTTGGCGCGCGCCTTTTTGATCCATTGTCACGAACGGCGTCAGATTTCCCAGTCGCGAAAGGTAAGAGGCACTCTCGGAACCTTTGTTTTCTCTCTCCTGAAATTAGCTCATCCCCGTTACAGTATGCTATGCAAGGTCCCGCCCCCTCACCTGACTCGATGTGATTAGTTGCCGACCCGCTCAACGACCAACCTCAGTCTATCAGAGAGGAGAGAAAAGATATTGCTATTAGCCGTGTACATGGACAAGGCTCTCGAATGCCTTCTCAAGTGGAAGGAAGGTCTGAGAAGTCAAGTGTCCGCCTTCTCACACTGCTCTACATGGAACAAGCCAGCAACAACATTCACCCACCATATTAGCCAGTTTTGTCTTGGTTCCTTGAGTAACCTTAGTCGTTAACCGTGACAGCAGACCGTCTAATGTTCCCTATGATCTCGTTCGATTGAACGCTTCTGGGCTCATGGTCATGTTATTCTAATATATCTCCAATCTATTTTGACCTTAAAAGCTTGTTGGTCATGTCTTCGGCATTGGAAACGTCAGTATAGCCCTTGTAGTGGCGATATGGATCAAGCCTCAGCCTCCGCATTGCTTTCAAAGACCGCAGCGAGTAACTGGTATATATTCAACGTCTAAGTACCTCTTCAGTATCTTCTTTATCCTCATCATCTTCGTCTTCATCTTCATCTTACCTTCCATCGTGGAATTCACTTTCTTTACTTACCCAAATACATTCTTTAAACTCGCTTCAAACACTTGAGTCGATCTCAAGTTGCAAATATGAAGGCAACTTACTTCGTGCTGGCCATTGCCACACTCGCTACCGATGTCAGTGCTGCCGTGGTTAACCGCGCTGTTACAACAAAGGTTACCGGTACCGCAGAGGGTTTCGCTCACGGCACCACCGGTGGAGGATCTGCCACTCCAGCGATCCCTTCCAGTGTCGCTCAGTTGAAGTCCTGGTTGATGGACGATGTTGCCAGAGTCATCGTGCTTGATAGAGAGTAAGAAGATCCCTCAACAAAGTTTCCCTTCAATGCTGATACGTTCGTTAGATTCAACTTCAAGGGAACTGAGGGAACCACCACCGAGAATGGTTGCAGACCAGCTTCCAACAAATGCCCTGGTAACGGTGGACAAGATGCCATCAACCAAGCTGATTGGTGTACCAACGGCAATGCTGGTGCCGGAGTCACGACCATCAGCGTCACTTACGACACTGCTGGTGTCAGCGCCATTGATCTCGGATCCAACAAGTCCATTGTTGGAGTCGGAAGCAGTGGTGTTATTAGAGGAAAGGGTCTCCGTATCGCCAACGGATCCAAGAATGTTATCATCCAGAACATTCACATCACCGAGTTGAACCCACAGTACATCTGGGGAGGCGATGCTATCACTCTTGCCGGTACTGATCTCGTCTGGATCGATCACGTCAAGACCTCTCTCATCGGTCGTCAGCACTTCGTTGCTGGAACTCTTGCTTCCGGCCGCGTTACTATCTCCAACTCTGAGTTCGACGGATCCACCAGCTGGTCCGCCACTTGCGACAACCACCACTACTGGACTATCTACCTCCTCGGCTCCGGCGACCAGATCACCATGAAGGGCAACTACATCCACCACACCAGCGGCCGCAGTCCAAAGATGGGAGGAAACACTGTTCTTCACGCCGTCAACAACTACTGGTACGCCAACACTGTAAGTATACCCCGTTCCATATCTGTAATGGCATGATCCTAACTACTCACAGGGCCACGCTTTCGATATCCAGTCCGGTGGCAACGTCGTCGCTGAGGGTAACGTCTTCCAGAACGTTGTCACTCCTCTCCTCGCCTCTTCTGTCGGTCAGCTCTTCGCCTCCGTCAGCACCACCGTCAACACCGCCTGCAAGGCCTACCTCGGACATAACTGCCAGCTTAACGCTTTCGGCTCCAGTGGATCCTTCACCGGCTCCGTCACTTCTTTCTTTAGCGACTTCAGCGGTGCCACTGTCGCCACTGCCTCTGCTGCTTCCGGTGTTGCCGCCAGCGTTGTTGCCAACGCCGGTATTGGAAAGATTTAAACGAGCTGTTTAGATCTGTTTGATAGGAGATGCTCTGTGGTGAGCATTCTCTAGCTCATGCGCTGGCAACACTTGGATGCCAAATTCGCACACTTTGTGGATCTTGTCCCCAAGTGTTCTCGACGTTTGAGTGATAATTCTCCACTTGACGTGTGCCATTCATTCTTGCTTTCTGTACCTTTTCGCGGTATAGGAGTCATATTTTCATTTGTAGGTCTTGGAGGCTGGAACTAGATATTTAAATGTTCAGTCATATTGTACATATTCAAAATCATAATCAAGGTTCTACCCATAATTACATAAACAAACCTGTTTTCCGTGGGAAGAATTGGCAACTGGAATATCAAATATCTTGGCAAAATCTGGGACCATAACCATTTTGTATACACGTCTTGGAAATATTGGGGTTTCGCAGGATACGCACCTAGCAAGCAGACTTATGCGCTTGAAGCCTGACTGAATTCAGAAACGTTGAATGACAAGCAGGACTTGTGGGCTGTAATAATATGCCTGTTTGACGCGCAGATTTTTCCTCGGGCCAACAATTTTGTTGGGCTATGTACGATCCCTCTTCTTCCTTGATAATGGTAGCAACATTGTGACGCCTAACTCCAAACACCCATTTTCTTCCATGCAATACTGCTCTCCTTCTACTCAATGTCCATCTTCTCCTCCTTCTTAGTGTTGGTCAAGTTCTTTGTCTTTGGTGCATCTACAACAATCGGTCAGAAAATGTTTTCCGTAATAAAACTCATCTCATATACTCACCAACCATATCAATCTCTGCCTGCTCCTCCATGGCCTGCTCCAACGCGCGTTGTCTGGCATGGTTCTGGGCCTTTTGCAATTTTCTTGCCTTCTTTCCTGACAATGGGGCAAGGGGTCCACTGGTTGGGTGGAGGACACTGCTTGCTGCCGTTCCTCTAGGATTCTTGGAAATACCAGCTCTAGCCTTTTGAACCTTCGCTCTGTTCGACTTCCTTCTCATCTTGTTGGGGACATTTGGGTTGGCGCGGGAAGGCATTTTGAGAAAGCGGAAGCGGAGAGGGATGATCGATCGGTGGGCTCTGTATGCGGTGGTATGAGATGTGCAATGTGCGATGTGCTCGAGCGAGGATAATTTGTGGCAGAGTTTGCGATATATTTAATTGTTGTGTCGAATGATATGTGTTTTGTGTATTTTCCTTTTGTAGAAATTCGATGTTGGTTTTCTCAAGAAGCACATGAAAACATACGAAAGTCGCCAAATAATTTTATAGTGCACGGACCATATCGCACCGCCACAGATGGGTAGCCGCAATCGTCGTCAGTCGGGCTTTTGGGCTCACACTTCCGCTGCATGTCGATCTTGGACGTACCCAAGTCAAAGAGACGATACAACCACGTCAGAGACAGAGCAAGGAACAGTCTCAACATACGCTTGTTCACTTTCTGAGCAACAATCTACGATCCCTCGAGCATACCCTGAAGAATTTGCAGCACTGAAATACCCGTGTTTTCACTTCACGCATCGCAAATATGTCGTGGGCAGGTGGGTGCCCCTCATTCCCGTGTCAGAGAATCATCGCTGACGAGCTTGTAGGATTTAAGAAGAATGTCAACCGCGCGACGACGCAGGTCATGATGAAGACCGGTACTTGCTCATATTCGGCTGCCTTCTGCACTTCCAGGCGTACTGATTGCGCATACAGGCCACGTCGAGAAGACAAACGATCGTGATTACGAGGTAGAGGAGCGGTAGGCAGCCAAAGATCCCAATACGAAACAACTTCGCTGATAATAGGACAGACGATACCGCACCATGGAGGCAGCTTCAATGAGATTACAGAAGGAGGCCAAGGGCTATCTCGACTCCCTCAGAGGTTGGTGATCACTTTCCCTCACCCTTCGCAATGCTAATCGGCGCATAGCAATGACCGCTTCTCAAATGCGAATCGCCGAGACTATCGACGCCTTTTACGGTGATGCCGGTGCCAACGATGGAGTCAGCCGCAGCTACAAGCAGGCAGTCGAGGATTTGGACGCTGAGACGATCAAGGCACTCGATGGACCATACAGGTGACGAATTTCTGCCAAGCCCAAGCCAGCCCATATCATACTGATATCTTACTTAGAACCACTGTACTCGAACCAATTTCCCGATTCTGTGCTTACTTCCCAGATATCAACGAGTGTACGTGAGCTTTAACCTTAACGATATGACTTAGCTGACGATTTCACAGGTATCAAGAAGCGTAACCACAAGCTCCTCGATTACGATGCTATGCGTGCCAAGGTCAAGAAGCTTGTCGAGAAGCCAGACAAGGATGTTACCAAGCTGCCACGTGCTGAGAAGGAAACTGAGATGGCCAAGGCTGCCTACGAACAATTGAACGAGCAGCTCTTCACCGAACTTCCTCAACTCATCGATCTTCGTGTGCCATACCTCGACCCAAGTTTTGAAGCTCTCGTCAAGATTCAACTTCGATTCTGTGCGGAGGCATACTCGAGAATGGCTCAGGTACAGCAGTACTTGGATGCAGATACTAGAGACCAGTATGCACAGGGACATTTGGATGCCAGAGTGGAGCAGGTTTTGCAGGAGATCAGAGAACTGAGCATCAGCGGAACGGTATAATCTGAAGATGAATAAGAACAGGAAGAAGGAGAAGAAGTCATCATAATACAGGGTTGGGTGGCATGGCGTTTTGTCTAATAGATCGTGAGCAAGAGCAATGCAGCGACCTTGAACCAACACAATAAACACATAGAAAAAACAAAGTTATTCTTGAAACACTATGCCTTGTAAAATTCAAGACGACGAATCATGAGATGTGAGTGTCAAGCCAGGCTCAATCTGGTGTTATGACTCCCGATGGCGAAGAAGGAAGGGAACGGGGCTGTGAATTAGATACTTGATGACTCTTGCTTATGAAATGGCCTATTTTGTGTCTACGAAAGCCAACACACATTGGGTATTAAGTATTATATAAAATTCCTACGCCCCATCTGGCTACCTGAGTGAATATCTCCAGGTATTTTAAACTGTGAATATACTTCCCCTCTAATATTCTTAAAGTTTTCAAATTCCAACTCTATTCTACTTGGTGCCTGATCAGCCCTACGCTCCCGCGCCATGACGCAGCACCGCGAAAACGAAACTCCGGTCATGCCGATTACCACAAAAAGTTTAGAGGAGCAAGAGCAACAGCAGGAGTACTGGGAGCAGCATCAACAGCATCAGCAGAGCCCAGCACGACGACAACGGAGCGCAAAGCAACGACAGTTAAACGGCGGACTGATAGCATTAGAAGATGCACAAGCAATAACTACAGACACCCGCTTAATACCCATTTCAATTCAAATCATGGCGCAACCAACGCGTCTCCTCGTCTGCTCAATCGGCAACCCAGGCTCCTACATCAATACCTTCCACAGCGCCGGACACACCGTACTGCTCTCACTCGCACACGCAATGCAATACCCGCCGTTTGCAAAGTCGCGTGCGTACGGCAACGGGCTGGTGTCGATGGGCGAATACACGCTGTGGCAGTCAGGGTCGCTGATGAACATTTCGGGCGTGGGCGTTGCGGCAGCATGGCGGGAGTTCTCGCGGGGCGTGAGGGAGGGCGAGGAGGCTAGGCTTGTGGTTCTGCACGATGAGCTGGAAAGCGCACTCGGGACGGTAAAAGTTAGGGATGGGAGTCTTAGTCCCAAAGGCCACAACGGCTTGAAGAGTATCAAGGAGCAGCTGAGGGGCGCGCCATATACGAGGATCGGGGTGGGGATTGGGAGACCTGCTAGTCGGGACGCGAATGCTGTGTCTAGTTATGTGCTTAAGAAGATGAGCGCTATGGAGAGGGCAAAGGTTGAAGGGTCTGCGGGTAGAGTGATGGAAGAGTTGAAGAAGTTGAGTGCTTCATGAGAGATGATGCTGCCTCATGAACATTTCGGCGAGGCTGTACTGCGCTGCGCGTAGCAGTTTGTACTACTCGGACTTGAGCTCAACAATCCGGCTTAAGGTTGTTCTAACCGCTTGATCAAAGCATCAAGGTCCAGAGGAGAGAGATATGGGCACCAGTATCACGCCAAGAGAAATCTTGAGAGTATAGATGGAGCCAAAACCCATAGAAGGAATACTGGATTGATATTCCAATAAGAGATAGAAAAAAAACTTAGATCAGACGCTAGATCCCCCAGCTTTCATAGAGGTAAACGCCGACTTCTATGCATAAACCCCTAGACCATTCCAGAATAAAAAAAATGCCCTATGTACATCAAACAATTGATCTACGATACCTGCCTCCTTCATCTAAACTGTAGTCTGGCTATTCTTACCCACAGTGCTGGGGCTTTCAGGTTCGTCATCACTCATCAGCCCTTCGAGCTCGAACTCCTCAGCATCCCGAATCTGAGTAGAGTCAGTTCCGCGAGTGTGACCATTGACGCGAGGTAATCTTGGAGCTCGTTCCGAGTCTTTCGGCGGTACTGGTGGTGACGAGTTCACGACGTAGAGATGTAAAAGCATGTTGGTAAAAAGGAAGATGAGGAAGGCGAAACTGTAGAGAACGAGAACATATGATACGTGAGTAATGCCGGCGTCAGAAATAAGCTGCATTTGCTCCTCAGTGGCGCCCATAAAGAGGAAACCAGATGCATAGAGAAGCTGAGAACAGATATTAGTGATTGTGCTTTGGAAGGCAGTAAGATAACAAAATAAGGAGCACTTACGTAGACTGGTACATATTGGAAACTGTTAGCATCTCCTTCTTCGGACAGGCATGGCCTATCCTTCAAAACAAAAGCGATTTCGATGATTCTCGTAAGACCGGCACCCATGAGAGTGTAGCCGAACATGGTGTGAACCATTGTGCTCAACGGAAGATGTTGAGGATGGGCAGACATGGCCCAACCAGTGACGAGGATAACGAATCCAGGGACAAAGTTCCTTTTTGGTGATCCGTCTCTCTTTCTGCTGAGCCATATACCAGCCAAACCAGCGGCCCACCAGATGACACCCATAGTAGTGTGCTGGATATCATTTGCGACCCATGGTCCACCCCATCTATGTTCGGTGAAAGTGTTGACACAACCCCAAGCAGCAATCATAGCGGAATCGAAGAACTCTTGGGATCGGCCCGTTCTCCTTAACCAAGCTTGTCCAACAAGCATTGAGATCGTAAGCAAGATGCCATATCCAATAAACGCACTGCCCATGATGAAATGCGCGAGACATTGTCCCAAATGGTCGTCGCGACAGAAACCCAAGGCTGCAATTCCTCCAAAAAGCATCTGAACCCAAGAAACCACCGGCATAATTTTTCCGATCACGCTGTGGCCCATGACCACAAAGCGTCTAATTCTTCCCTGGAAGCCCTTGGTCAAGTGCAAACGAAGGTAAATGCCTATAACGACTTGCGCAAAAAGCATAAACATAAGCCAGCTGGCGAAAGATGAATGAACATTTCGAGCAAATTGCCGTCCCTTGTGAGCATGGCCGAGAAAGTATCCAAGGACGGCTATAATTGTTCCCAAGACTTGTACCGGTACGTGCCATCGATTTTTCACAATCTACACGCACTTCAAGTCAGCTTCTATTCATCTCTCGCCCAACTCGATTCTTCACTCACACCAAGGACCATTCCCGCGGGAAAAATAATCCCAAACGCCACCATTTGCATGAGGATATGTATCCATAATATTGAGTCCTACCGTCCATGTTAGCCTGTCGTCCCGCAAATTCCGAGAGTCGCGATCGGCTCACCAGCGGTTCGACCGTCATAGCCTGGCCAGGTTCGACGGCATTGTCGTGATCGTGAGCCATGGTCGTTTTTGCTGTAAGTAGAGTAAGAGCAGCGATAGCGACCGCTCGACTTCTAATTGTCGACATCGTAGTGGCCATATTGGACGTTTTGAAGGGGCCCGAGGAGCCAGGGCGCAGACGTCTGAGCGTATGGGGACGGTTACAGATGGGGTGACCTGCGACGGTCAGACAATGCGGGATTCGTGAATGCTGAGGCTGATTCGTCGAATCGAGGCTCTGGACCCTGTCGATATTGTTCCAGGCCGAGCGGGGAGATAGGATGAGGTTGTTACAGTAAGTCTGCGATGGGCTCCGATGTGCGAGAGCTGTGTATGTTGATGGAATGCGAGACGGAATGATCAGTGGCTCTGCCTCCTTCTTTTGTTGTTTTGTTTTCGGTGCTTCGGAAAGATGTCGAGAGGATGGAAGGTTATCTGACAGCGGAATGCTTGCACTTGGTGTGTAGGTATGTAATAGTATTAGAGTGAAGGAGGCTGTCGGCAAAGACGGGAATGCTTTGTTGAAGGAGTGTGTTCGTGCTACTTGTGCTTGTTTGATACGATGATGATGATGATGATGATGATGGTGATGATGAGGGATGCTTTGTTTTTGTTTTCCCTACTTGTAATTATCAACACAATCCGATTCTCTCGTCGATGTGTCTAAGCATGTTTTGTTTATCGCTGATGGTACGAGTTTGGCATCCAGATGGAAGGCGGAGGGAATAAATAAATGGGGATTATTCGATTCTAATTGATTGAGTTAACTACCGTATTATGATTAACTCGTAATGGGGACAAATGGGCATTTGCTATTCGCTACGTAGATAATCTATTAATGTCCGTTAATGTATTGGTGGGAAGCTGCTGTTTCTAGCGGTACCCGCTCCATGTCCCAGCAGCGAGATTTGCAAGCTGACGACAACTCCGAGTTCCAGATGCGCGAGGTCACATACGTTTCCCATGTCTTTTTATTGAGAACATGCAGATAGTACTCTATATACATATATATATGTACGAAGTATTGGAGTAACTATTGAAGTATTGAACAGAAGGGAGGGTATACCCAGCGAGATTCCGGATTGGTCAATTTCCGTATTCATAGGCAGGTAAGCTTTTAGCTACATATACCCAGAAATTTGAGCGAATCGGGACATTTTCAAATACGCATGTATAACACCTACCGGATAAGTATCCTCTCGAGACTCTCTTGCTTGTTCAGTGCATAAAAAAAAGGCTCGGCGAATTCTCGCAGCGACTGCGTAATCAAGATTATGTCAATTGCTCAATTACATTACCAAGTATGGCTGCGAAATGTTATTATCTAGCCATGTTTTACGAACAGTCCTCGACGAGAGTATTTAATCAAGACGTGATGGTCTCAACTCGAATGATTATTGCATTTTGCCTCTCTTCCTCATCCTACGAATAGTTCTGGTGGTGCCAAGAATGTAGAATTGAATGGAGACACTGTCCGCCTCTTGGCACCTTGAGTTCTCACGGAAAAGGGGTCGACGTGAGGCTGTGCATATATAATTTGGGAAAGCACTGAATTTTATTTCATTGGTATATTTTCGGCTTTCTTTGGGTTTATGAGGATGTCCTCTATTTTTGGTCAATTTAGCCACTTAGGATTGACATAAGAGTTGTACTCGGTATGTTATGTTGTCTTCTAAGTCATGCTATTGATTCTACCAACGTATCCTCAAAAACCACAAGATACACTCGGGAAAGATTCCTCGGTCAACAAGCAGAGGAGCCAAAGATTTTGCAGTATATAAGTTCTTGTCAACTCAGCGCACAAACTCCGTGGTCACTATGTAAGTAATCAAAGGCTTGAAGAATGCCTAAAGCATGCGTGATACCGGCAGCCACCACAAAAAGATGCAAGAGCTGATGACTGGCACCAAATATGTCGAAGGTTCTCTTAAGCCATCTTTCAGGAAACTGAAAAAGCAGAAATAGTTAGCCATTTCATAGCCTCATAAGTTAAGATGGGTATCAGTATCAAACACCTTGATAGCATACGCCGTGGCCCCTGAAGCATTCAATCCCAATGTCATGAAGACAAAGTGTAGCCTCATACGATACTGCTGAGTTTCCCAGCCAAATTTGCTAACTGCATGAACTACAGGCACAGTTGTTGCTATCGCAAAAGTTGCAAAGGTTGCTGCACGTAATGGACGAAGAAACGGGTCTCGAAATTGCGGTTGAAAGGTAAAAAAAGAGCACAAGACTGCCATTGTTGAAAGCTGTTGAAATGTTAATGTCAGTCATGAGGGTTCGATTTGATTCATGTACATACCAAGCCCCAGTAGGTTTTTTGGAGATTCTCATCGCAGTAGAACCCATAGTAGATCAAGGGAACTGTTGCTCCCCACATCAGAAGTATCACTCCCTGAAAATCTAGTTGCACGCCAAACTTCTCCACCTTTGGGCTATGATTCATGACTGTATGAAAGCTATACAAAATCAGCCTCAGATCAAAACCTGTGCGAAAAATGAAGCTTATAATGAAGTTGCGATAAGTCATAGGCTCGGGGGAGACAAACGTCGCGGAGAGCGCAAAACATGCTGCAACTCCTACCAAGTAAAGGGAGCAGACGATAACGTCTGCCTTGATAGCCACTACATATCGAGGAGGGATTTCCGTTTTGAACACATGGAGTGGCAGAATAAGAAACAGTATCGAGCCGAGAAAATGGGAGTATATATTCACTGGTGATCGGGTTAGAATGGTATCTGTGTTACTCAAGTGGTGTAGAACAATACCTGATTCGTTGTGAAGATATGTCCAGCTAGCATAGCATTTCTGAAGGGAGTTCGTGGCAGGACTAGGGCAAAGATCTATGAGAAAGATGCCAATGTTGTTGATATAGAAGAAGAAATCTCTCTTACCGATATCCAGTCTCGATAAAATGATTGTCTTCTCTAGATTGAGGTAAGCAGGCAGTTATTTACGTTGAGCCAATGGTAGGTATTCATTGAGGTTGTTTACTTACTGTTGCCATAACGCTAGTCAAAAGTCAGCTTCAGCTCTAACCATCACCTTCGCTTTTCATCATCCTCAAATACTTGAAACAAAAACTTACGAAGTTCATCCCATCTTTTCAAGCAAACCGAGCTCGAGACTTTCACACTGTCATCTTGCTCGGAAGAATTCTGGTTAGACTTCTTGTTTCGAGGCACTTTCGATATACCCATGCCCCCAATCCTGTGTCGATGCGACATGTCTGTTTAGAAGCACTCGGTCTCTTCAATGGAGTTCGCAATATTCATTTGGACTGCACACGGTTGATGCAAGTTGCTCCAGCGGATGTCAGTCATTAAAGATAGGTGAATATTTGAAAGCGCACAGCAAGCTCTTTAATAGTATTTCATTCGGTTTTCGGTTTCTCTCGAAGCTCAGCCCAGGGACATTTCTCTGCTACGCCTGGTGCATTACCTTATGTTACAGCGTTTCGAGCTTTGTTCTTGAATTTTATCCGAGCTCAAGAACTACTCTGAGTAGGAAGAAGCCCACCTAGGATCTTCACGTTCTGCTTTTATAATGGAGAAGCACACCCGTCTCTTTTTTTGGTTGGTTGCCAAATCCCAGTGGCCGTGAAAATTTTAAAGGAGTGATATCACGCTTTCTAACCCTCGACTTATACGTCTGCCTTCCCATCAGACATAGCAGCTTTGAGACAAAGCCATCCATTGGCTTTACAAGCTGTCAAGGAATTTCTTGTATTTTGGGGGCGATTCGTACTAATTTCTGGGAACTAGCACTGGGGAATGCAGAACCTGATTATATTGTCGTATGTGAAGCTTGGGATGACTAATCCTTACTCCTGGAATTTGGCCAGGAATCGAGGAGAACGTCGTTCAGTTTACGATGGTATCATATGGAACGGTACACATAACTGCTCGGCATGGATACTTTCGAAGCGTGGCGAATTGCAAGTGTCTACATTGTATGAGATCACCAAAATGTTATTGACCACGGTATGTCTGTTACTCCGGACTTTCATAATATCCTAAGGTACATAGAAGCTTCTCTTCGGCTTGTGTGTTGGTATTTCATTTCCTGTTGGTTCGGTGGTTGAGACTAATAAGCCGGAAAAAATTGCCCGCAGACACATATTTGATACCACAGAGGTCGAACATCATAGCTCACTTGTAGACTCCGTGGGATGACGTTGGAACAGATCAAGATGATCATATTAATACACAATCCTTTCGAGACTTATTATTTGAAACTTCCGCCGCAAATACACACACGTGATGCTCAAATAAATCACCTGAGTATCCAAACAACAACATATCCTAAGATAGACTAGTCCTCTTGAATAAGAATCCTAATCCTCACAGAAACTTTTTAAATATGTGTTTAAGTCATCATCTGTCTCATTGGACTCTATCACATCATTCGTCTGTTGATATTGGGGCTTTATCCGTGCTTAGGAGGCCTCTACGGAAATGTTAATACTGCATCAAACAGATCTCAGGCATAGAAGCTTACCGGTCCCAAACCACCATCAATGTTTTGCAACTCGGGCATGTCGTACAAAATATCTGGTAGGACCACATCCTTTGGAGCTGTAATGATTCCAAACTCCACAATTCCATCGAAAGCACGTCCATAATCGCTCTTTCCATAGAATCCAATGATTTTTGAGTCTTTAGCTGCTTCCAAGGAGGGAGATCCTTGCTGACCATGCACATTGCCCTTGACTGAGCCATCTGACATATGGAACATAAGACCTGTGAGTTCGCTGTTGCCAGAAACTTCGACCTTTGTGATCTCGACGCCTTCAGGAATGGTGAATCTTCGACTTGATCCTCCCCCAAAATGATGACGAACCCCAGAGCGTTTCCAGTGCGGCCCACAGGGTGTGTTGTGTCCATCAGAATAATGTATAACTGCACCGTCAAGGATACAACCTACACGGGCATCGATCTCAGTTGCACGGGCGAGTGAGCCGTCCTTCCCCTTTTCGTTAAGCAAAACAGCCCACTCCCAATATTGGCGTTGGTCATCATCAGATTTCTGGATATATTGGTTGGTAATGGATCGCTTTTGGAGTGTGATAGGATGTCCTGGAACACGGACGAACGCAACATTGGAAAAGAGCTTCCAAACATTCCCAATAACCTTTTCACGACCATTTCCCCCCAGAACGCTCACTTTGAGGGGCTTTGTGGGATCGAACCGTGCTTCTAGCTCGGCGGAAGTAATTTTGAGGCTGGTAACTGGGCTTGCAACCGACGGCTCTGGCTCGTTGGCGTCTTCGAAGCGTATACGGACAATACCAGCTGGGCATTGAATATTTATCCTTGAGAAATCTTCGTCGTCGCAAACCAGGTTCACACCTGGATCTTTGGTGAGTGACACCTTATCGAGGAGAGTATCAGTCGGCAGCTTGAAGTGAGACAGATGTTTGAAGGACAGAGCATCTTTGAGATCCCAGCGAGCATCGTTTTCAGTCTCTTCGGTCACTGTAAGACCCTGGGTTTTTGTGTGGACGCAATATGCAGTACGAGCAAGGAAATTTCTTGGCCAATGTTGGGAATATCCTCGAGCCATGATGCCCGTAGTATGGGGAGCTCCGAAGGCATGGCCAACCTCGTGAAGGAAGGCTCCTTGTCCCACAGAGCAAGCCTCCCACGTAGTCCCACATTCCCCATTGTCATTTCCAACATTATCGCCCGGTAACGTAATATCGAGAAGAGTTGCTGGAACTTCTTCTAGAAAACGTGGCCAGCTGTAGGTCAAATGGCTACCAAACATTCCAAGAGAGACGCCGGCGGGGTTTGAGCATCCGAGAGCAGCGTGTGCGAGAATCGTATTCTGTTTGGGAGAGTATGTTGAGTCCAAAACAAGGCCCGCCACAACGGGGTGTGCGGATGAGGCGAAAGGGCCGCCGTAAGCTTTCAGAGCCTCCAGAAAATAGTCAAAGAGAGCCCCCTTCCTACGTGCCCGCGGATTTTGCTGGGCGATCTGAGCACTTCGAAGTTCAGCGACCGTCTTCTCCGAACGAACGACATGAATCTTGGCAGTTGTGCTCATGCCTGTGTATGATGGCTCATGAATTGCTCGTAAGAACTCTTGACTAAGGGTGTCTTTTGTCCACTCCTCCTCGATACGGAAAGAACGGCGACCAAGTCCTTTGGCGCGCATATCCTCTGCCGTAAGAGCTTGCCACATATATGCTGTCATTCTGAATTTGGATATCGCGGCATCAAGGTCAGAATGGGCGGATGATATGCCCCCTCTCTTGTGAGGAGGACAGTCGATAAGAAGAGGCGAATCCTTCGCTACCATGATGGCCAAATAAAGGGGAGGGGCTTGGAGAAGGGGAATGTAGGTCAGTTGGTATTGAGATCCCGCAAGCACAACGCCATCACGACACTGTTCCACTTGAACAATATTCTCTCCTGGAGACAGGATCACCAGGGCCTTGAAGTGTCCCTCGGAGATAGGCCATGTTTGTACTGGGAAACTGCTTGTACCTGCAGGGTCCTTGGTGGTGATAGATATGTAATCTCCATTCAGATCAGTATACAAGACCCGGCCGCTCAAGACAATGCAGCGCTGATAAACAGTTTCGATATCTGCGACATTATCCACAATTGGAGACCATTGTGTTGCCGGGTAGACTGGAGCCATAGTGGTTGTATCTAAGGTGAGTTTGGAATTCAAGATGACCAAATATTGAACAGGTGGGACCTTAGGGATAGTGGTAATGATTGGTGATACTTATTGAGATAGTTGTCGATAGAAACGGAGAAAGTTGTACCTTTATATTATCTTGACCTATGACTTACTTTATCATGATGCTAATTAGATATTATCGCTTACTCTACCAAGCAGAGTCCATGCCTAGGCATCGAAGGCTCTCTGAGTCACTGATGCAGGCAGCCACGGGCTCCAGAGGTATGTACGTACTTGTACTTCACGACATGCACAAGCCCACTTACGGCCTTCTTCACTCTCTGGTCCTGGTCTAAGGATCTTGATCGATGCACGAGTAGATCTATCGAGATTAGATATTATGCAGCGATTCCTTCGGTTTCGTAAGAGTCACGATGATGGCGATTGGTGAGTGTAATTGGCATTGCTGCCTTGGCTGTGAAAAGTAGGTACAGTGAGTCGTAGGCAATTTGAGATCGAATCCGACAAACTCACTTCGCCATCCATTGTTTGCACAGAAGATGATCAAGAATAGACTCACAGATCGACTTCACCATGGCCAAGAACCAAGTGGTATGGAAAAGCAAGATAAGAGGCCGGGCAAGGCTTATGGCGAGACATGTCAGTGACAGCTTGTGGGGGGAAATCACCATCCATGTTGACCGATAATCGCCTAACCTAAGTTGTCAGATTGTCGGTCTCACTTTATCTAGACCTTTACAGATATCCGCCTCAAGTCTGGAAGTGCTACATTCTTGAGATTTGGGCACGCTTCAGGTGATTCCGGTCAATGGCTAGTCACACGTGATGTACCCAGGCCTTACAAGGCCTGTTCAACGAAAGGGAATCAGTCATCATCATTATTATCATTATCCAAATCGCGATGCAGCCTTCAAGCGCAAGACGGCTCGTACATTCATCTGCTGTTCTCCTCACTTCCCACTAAAAAGCATGCCATAATCTCCCTCCATCTATCCTCCACTCTCTTCCCTGAGTCCTTAGCTCTGAAAACCTTTGGAGCAAAGACTGCAGCAAATTTGGAGTTGACAGCATCCCTTCTCATTATTTTCTCATCCGGAACAACGGGTGAAGTCTTGCTTCTCAGGCTGAGTGACCGCCGAATATCAATGCTCCTTCTTGCCATGTGTGAAGGGGATTTTTTGGGTGCGGAGATGGTTGGTGCTAGCTCTGCTACAACGCGAGAAATTGTAGAGGTCAGGAAAACCAGAGAAATGTTATGATTTGGCTCGGTAGCAAGAACATCAAGAACCCAAGTTCTTAGTTCCTCGGCCTTGAGTGGCTGAGATAACCCCACAAAGCCATTATCAAGCTTTGCCCAGAGATCTGCAGGAACAATACCGTCGGGGAGATCAACAAGGAACAAAAGTAAGGCTTCAGAAACGATTTCCAGACGTGCAAGAGTAGGTGTCTCTGCAGGGAATGAATCAATGAGAGGCTTATCGCAATCCAGGGCTTCGAGGACATGAGGTCGGAGGACTTCTCGAGCAGCAGGAGATGTGACCCAGCTGCTTGGATCAAACGGCCATCCGGTTTGGGAATTATCAATGGGTTTGTGCTCGCTCATAGCCCACTCTGCAACGGTTCTCTCTACTAGTGTTTCGACGGCTTCTGTAAGTTTGAACAGTTCGCGCGGTGCCGACCAGCATACGGGTTGTCCTCGGTTAACCATTCTTCCATCTTTGCCAGGGAGAAGTGACCGAACGCCCCCTTCAGGAATGCGTATGAGTTCGTCGATTGATCGGCCGAAACAAGACTGTAGCCATCTCGCCCGAATTGGGATGAAATGATCGCGACCATCTGTAACTCTGAGTACGAGTACGTCGTCTAGTTGAGCTTCTCCAGCATTCAATCCGCGCACAGCTTTTATGTCATCCACAAATACTTCCAGAACAACATTTATGGTGTCCCCAGGCTCCAAAGTGGTTTGGCGTTCTAGTTTTCTTTGTGCGCGTTCATCTTCATCCAGCTCATGACCCTCAAAACTCAAAGTCAACCAAGGAGGGGAAACACGATCCCACTGTCCCTCAGCAACAGGCCTTTCCACAAAGGTAAATGTAGCGGCAACCTGTCCAGTATTCGCGATGGTAATGCCACGAGACTTGCGGCGCAAGTAAGATACGTCACCAAAATCGATACCGTCGACACCATCATTTGGCAGCTTTCGTGAAGTGGTTAAGCTTTCTCCATCCTGAGAGTGATCAATAACAATAGTAATTCCAGGACGTCCTTCGTTTTCTGCACGATCCAATTGCTTTGCCACCTCCTGCTGTACCTTGGACTTTAGCTCTGGTACAACGGCATCGTAGTCTAGCTCAAAGACTGCATCCAAAGGCTTGTGATCCGATGATAAAACACGCTGGTGGGACGTATAAACTTCTTGGCGGATCCTGTCAATGAAGCCTTCTTTCGTCACGACAACCTCGGGGTTTGTTTCTTTATCAGCTGCTTCGTCGTAGTCTTCGTTGTAATCTCCTTCCTCGGCCCCATCGGCCTCGGGGTCATAATCAAACAGTACTTCATCATCGTCAGCGGCATGATCGATTCCTCTGGCCTTCATCTCCTCATCCTTTAGTCGTGCCAGTACCTCCTCCTGTGACTTTCCGTCATATTCAAGTTTGTCTCTCCGTGTACGGAATAAAATTCGATCACACCAACTAGGCGCTCTCTTCTTTTCGCTTGAATCAAATAATCCCACACTGCCAACGTCGTATTTGTATGTCGGTAGAAATGTGATAGGTCCTTCTCGCCAGCCATCATGGAATGCCTTCTTTACTTTTTGCACATGCTTCAGTTGATCGTGTGGTAAAAGTGAGTCAAGCGTGGCCTGTAGAGATGCGGGGTCCGAATGCGGATCTTGAATGAATTCATCTGGATCCGGTAGCTGACTCTCAATGATTGTTGTCCTCGTACTAGGGGCCATCATAGAATAGTCGTCATCCTCTTCATCCTCATCATCACTCTCGACCGAATGAATGACAATTGGACCATCATTCTGTGACAATTCCGAGTTGATCCTTTTCAGGGACTTTGCTCCGACATCGTACTCCCCTTTTGTATGAAGCATAAGGAGTCTACGGATGTCGTCCCCTGGTAAGCCTGCCAGGCGAAAATTGAGGTCCCCAAACCAAAATGCGAAATCTTCTTCTCCTATCCCCTCTTCAACATCGTCAAGAACGCCAGCCCGACTAATAGGCGCGAACCTAGTCCGATTAAGGATTTGCGCAACGTCCCAACATCTCCGATCCAGATGCGCCCGGTCCGTCCCAGAAGCCAAATGCGCATTAACAAACACCAATCTTGTTGACTCTCCAAGAACAAGTCTTGTCGATACGGCACCCTTGTTTCCTAGATAGCCCATGATACCCGTGCCCACACTGACAGTACTGACAGAACTGATAGTTGGATAAATAGCCGGGGAAGCAAAAACGAAAAGTAGTATTCCGGACTGCTGCTGTTCTGTAACCAACTTGTAGCCCTTCGGTATTGCAGCTTGCATGGCCGCCCTCCATTTCGCTATCGCCGATGTATCCGCGTAGACTTTTCCGATGTATTGTGTCGCTGAAGAAAGCTCGACGACTTCCTGCAATCCCAACACATAGAGTCCAATATCCCCACCCCCTACAATTGTTCCCTTGTCGCCTATTGGGACGGTAGATTCTTTCTTGGAGCGTCTAGCCTCCTGATCCGCCACGCTCTCCACATCGTCCTGACTTCCATCCTTACGAATGGCCTCGGAGATCTCCAAGCCCCCCAATCGTTGATCGATCCCTTTTCCATCGACAAACCATGCGCCCAGATCCCTCTCTGTGCCAGGGCAAGCAGCTACGTTCCATGAGCCAATCTTGATCTTGATATTATGCGGTCGAGTGAACTCTGCGCGGCGCGCATGTACTGCTTGCGACAGCGAATGAGGATTCGATTTAACCTCGTCGTCGTCGATGGAGTCCGGATAGGCACCGATCTGATGATAATGACTGGCCGAGGGGCCTTCGTTCGTCATGCTTTCAAGAGCGCTGGTGCTAGTTTGATGGGTTTCATGCAACGGGCTGCATTGTTGCGGAGGTCTTTATCTGTGCTCTTTTTATTTTTCTGGCTTATCCAGGACGAGGAAGTGGGCTGCGCCTCTTTGATGACGTAGTTTGAGATGAATCATATGGCACTGGAAGGTTCAGGAGACGATTGTAAGAGAAATCAGAATGGGAGTCAGTATACAAATGTATTTCTGAATGTTGGACAGTCAGAAAATTGGGGGGAGTTGTATGAAGGGAATGGGTAGAATGAATAAGGGATAGGGACCTTAGGGTTAGCTCATCACCGCCCAGGTGTGTCTCTACCTACCAAAGTATGCTGTGGCAGTGCCTTGAGGGATGGAAATAGTGGCATATTGGCATGTTGGCACGAGAATCAGTGAATAAATTGGAGCAAAGAGCGTATCGGACGGTCTAGATGCTCACTAATGCGCGTCACCTCTCGCCACTGCACCACTGCAGGCACTGCTGCGCAAGGCTGATGGCAGTTGCTCCACAGCCTGGCGTGTTGAGTTCGTCGTTCACAACACCATTGACACGAACATCTACAGGTACCTACACCTACCTTACTTTACCTGTCTGCTTACTTAGGTGCACAACTGTATTCACTGCAATTCGTGACAGAAGGACCTCACTGCAATATATCCAGTTCTCCCTTTGCTCTTCTGCATCCGATAATATAGCTCAAAGCGACGGCCAAGGCCATTCATCTCATCCCCACCATGACTCCTCGCAAAGCGCGACACCGCCAACCTCATCATCACCAACCTACCCCTCTCAATCAAGTCTCAGATTACGAATCTGAAGCCTACATCGAGCAAGCCGCTATTCCACCTCCATCGCGCACCAATACGGAGCTGAACCTCTCTGTCCTTCGTCGCTACAACCCCTCGATATCCGCCATCCTCTCTATTGCCGCGAATGCTGTTATCTACCTCTTCACACCCTCCACCCAATCCTGGGAGAAATCTGGGGTTGAAGGTACACTCTTCGTCTGCTCGCAAGAGCTGGATCATAGTGGTGGAGAGAGATATTGTGCTGTGGTACTGAATCGACGTGGTCTGGAGAATTTCAATGTGGATCTGGCGAGAGTCCAAGATGTCGAGGTCAGCGCGGAACTCTTGATTGTGAGATTACTTTCGGAAGAAGAGCAAGAGGGCGTCAAGGTTGTCGGCATATGGCTTCATGAAGACAAGGACGGCACCAGGGATATTAATGCGGGTTTGATCAAGAGTTGTTGGGAGAAGGCCATGCAAAGCAAAGCTGCCGCGAGGGAGTTCGACCAAGAAGCACAGCAGGAGGCTTTCAGCTATGGAGAGCCACAAGGCGGTGGTGCGAGCGGAAGACGGCTGAGCATAAGGGATTTGTTTGCTCAGAGTGGTGGACGATAGATTCAGGGATGCGGAAGCTATAGATATACCTCGGTCACGGCAGTCGGTGTTTGAGCGGATACATTTTCTGGAGTTTACGGCTACAAGAGAGAGAGTCGGCGCGTCGATGGTTATACGAAGAACCATCAATTCTGGAGTGGCATCCAGTCTTCCATATCAGCGAAACGTGCGAAGCTTAATATGACATGTGGGGAGCTGACAGCCTTTTGTTAGTTTGATTCTGAGGCTAAATCGATAATCAAACGCATTGCAAGTACTGTACAACTATCACGATGTGTACCATATATATATCTCTCTCAGAAGTGTTTCTCACGACTTGAGAGTTCCTCATATTTGGAGACCCAACTACCGCATCACGGTGTACATGAAAAAGAGTGTGAATTGCATCAGGCTTGCTTCCAGTTAAGTCAAGTCAAGATAGGTAGAGACAAGCGGCAGCACTGACCCTCTTGAGATACATGATATCAAGAAGCCACAATATCAACACTTTCCCAATTGCTGCACATTCAGTCAGATCTTTTCTTTATAAATTCTTCTTGGACGTATCATTTTCACATGCCCATCCTCCGACGCCGAGCATCTGTTTTGCCACCACAACCCCGCACTCCACTCCACTCCACTCCACCCCGCGAAACTTCAGCCCCATAAGCTCGTTCATTGCCTTGTCCTCGGACCCTCGTTCACTCAAGCATTTGCCAAGTCACGTTGAAATGAAGCTTCGACTCTTGACTTGGACGGCAATAGTTGCATGCGCCAGACGAGCCCGAGTATCTCCGCCAACATGTTGTATGCATGCATGCATGTACCTGAGGGCCAGCAAATGAACACATGCTATTCATTAGGTGAGAACGGCATTTCCGGCTGGTCGTCTTTCTTGCATCTGCATGCAAGATGCTAACTGCGTACTGTGTAGGTGAGTTATGTATCTCGGGAGTGATTATGGATATTCAAGCTGCGGACCGGCTACGAAGTACTCATTCTCCATCTTATCTCGTTCAACCCTTACTGGCGAGCGCCATTATTTAAGGGGGGTGAAGCGGACGAGGTGAGAGAAGATTATCCGATTATCCAACAGCCCAGGACATAGGCTTCCATCTACTCGAAATCACAACAGACAAATGCGGCACAATGAGAAAGTTGAGCCCGTCATAAATGGTTAAGGAGCTTGATATCCAAGCGAGTCAGATCCTCTAGACAACGCTGTTTGCCATTTAGCGCTGGAAGATTGTTCATCTTCTCACCCACTCATTGGGGTGTAATGACGATGTGTGGGTTATTGAGCGTCTACTTGTTTGCTTGGCATTCTGACAATGCATCTACACCATTACCGCGGCTTTCTGATGCCATGACTATCAAAATCATAGGGTCATGTTAGATGCAGCTCTGACGATGCCGATGTCAAGGTTCCCCTCAACACCTAGTGCGTACGGCTTACTACGTGCATGCAAATTGGTATTGCCTGCGCTCGGCTTACCTGACACACTTGGTCGCTTTGAATATTTTCTTTATACCAACCTTCTCCTCATCTGTTTCTTCATTGCCTTACATTCTCTAGTATTGCTGTTGTATTGCTGTTGCTCAAGTGTTCTCATCACTAGGTCCTCTATCATTTCACCGACAGTATGGATGCCTTCACGCCTGCTCAGACGGCGGAGCTTATCTCGCGCATAGGCACCAAAAAGGCTCGCATTAGAATCGATAAGATGTTTGTCAATTCCTTCCTTGGTGGTTGTTTGATCTCTTTTGGTTGTGCGGCAGCATTGTCTACAAATTCCTCGACGTGGTTTCTCGAAAATGCCGCCGGGCTTCTGCGCACTATTTCTGCTATGGTATTCCCTGTGGGTTTGATTATGACCATCTTGACGGGTGCCGATCTTTTTACAAGTTATATTCTTGTGAGTTTATAACCCTGATTCGAGGACAAATATCCTAACCACTGAAAGTTTTCTACCGTCGCTTGCCTCCACAGAAGAATCAGCGTTCTTGATCTCCTCAAGACGTGGGTTGTTTCTTTCTTCGGAAATCTAGCCGGGTGCTTAGTTTTTACCATCGTTATTGTGGGATGTGAGTGTGTTCCAACTCTTGACTGCCCTCGACTGATTCATATAGATGGTGGCATATTCGAATCAGGAGCCTACAAAACCGAGACCTTTGCATTTGCTACAGCAAAAGCTGTGACTCCCCAATGGCATCAAATATTCTTGCGCGGAATATTAGGTATATTCTCGAAGGGGGCTGATCGTATGGTTTACTAACTTTTCTCAGCGAACTGGCTGGTTTGCATTGCTGTGTTTCTTGCCATCTCAGCGCGCGAAATTATATCAAAAATAGTAGCTATATGGTTCCCAGTGATGTGCTTTGTGAGTCTTTTACTCTCGTTACAAGAAACTAACTGACAAATTGATACAGGTGGCTTTGGGAACAGATCACGTTATTGCCAACATGTTTTTCGTAAGTCTCTTTTCTTATTTGATGTCTTCTGCTAACCTTCCAGATGCCCCTCGCCATATTCGAAGGACACCCAGATATTACGGTTGGCTACTATATCTGGAAATCCATGATTCCCTCCGGTCTTGGGAACATAGTAGGAGGGGGGCTCTTCGTTGGTGTGGTTTACTGGTATCTGTATTTGGCAGGAAACGAAGTGGCAATTCATTTCGACTCAAACCCGGCAGATACAGCGATGTTCGAACAAGGTGGTCCTATCAGCAGAAATACCAGTATTGTGCCACATTCAGGAAATATGGGAGTCAGTGGGGTTGGAGCTGAACTGCGAGCAGGAAATGGTGAGTTCAAAAGGGAGGGCGCGAGCGACAGCTCTGCTTGAACAACAACGGTTACTTTGTATTGGCAACTCAAACGCAACTTCCAAGATTTCATGTGCTGTTTTTGTATCGAGTCGATTGGCAATGATTACAATACCATCCATCTATGTGCCCCCTCTTTTTTTCTTTTTTTCTGGTTTGAGGGATCAGCGCCACTGTTGCGAACAACTCGATGCTGGAAGGCTTGGCTACATCAACTCCATCTGTTTTCGGGAAACCAATAGCCATCCCCCTCTCGTATGGACCTTAAAAAAAGCTCTGTCCAATTTCTGCAGCTCGGGTCATAGTGGTCTTCAACATTGCCCCAAGGCCAAGCTGCTATATAACACACCTCATCAGCCTTGCATTGCTTGCATGCTTTCCAAGTCGTCCAATGGAGCCACTCCATCAAGACTTGAATCTTTTGCGTAACATCAGCATCTAATAAGTCGTTAACGTTCGGTTGGTTTGATTCTAGTCTCTCCCTGATCTGGAAGAGGTCCATACAAATTCTCTGATTCACAGCCTCAATGGCTGAGAATATTAGATGGTCTTGTTCGGTAGAAGGCGTGACTGATTGCAGAAAGTGAAAAGAGCATGCTCTCACAGACTTCTCCAGAGAAATTGGCTGAGCTCCATAGTCAATGAACATGTTGAGAAGAACGTTGATATCTAGTAGAAGTCCCTTTCGAGATTGGGAACTGGCCATGGCTTTTAGACGAGTAGAATAACGCGCTACAATAATATCGACGACGCCCTGCCAGTTGATGCTATCATGAAATGATCTTCCTCTGGAGATCACACCTTTCAGATCAGACTTGATTCGATGCCATTGTTCAGGTTGTGAGTTTATAAGTCGTGGAAGGCTTGGATCGAAATCGCTCGAGTTGGAGTTTGAGAGGTTTGCTGGGTAGAAATAGGCAGAGACCATGGACGAGTAGTCAAGGACAACTCTGCCAGCACCAATACCGTGATATCGAGACTCCACACCACGCATATACTCAAAAAAGAACTTGGCAACGAAATCCATCGAATCTTCCCACGTTGGTTTCTTAAAATGAGATAGATAATCAAGCCCGTCCGAGAAGTTGCACTTGATCACCTCGAATCCGGCCTCCATTCGAATGAAGGCATCGATCCCCCACTCCGTTCCCAGATCACAGAGATCTTGACCTCGCTCAAAGTCTTCCAATGGTGCTCGAGAAGTGTTCAACAGGATCAAATCTTGAGAATCGAGTGCTCCACAGTCACTGTTTCCTGCTGACATTCCATCTATATAGAGTAGTCTATCTAGGAGTCTGTTGGCTTTGTATATTTGAAGATACCCCGCTGACCTTCCTCGTATTCCATCGGCAGAAGCCTTTTCTCTTGGATGGAAAAATCCAGTGATCATCGGAGTGCCAGTCCTTGCCGGCCCATCGAGTTGGCTCACAGAGGATGTGCCCAAGGAAAACAATTCTCCGTGTTCCCATTCAAAAGCAAGCCATTCTCGACCGGATGGCTTTTCAATGGTGCGGTCTCCATGATAGAGTAGAGTGCCATTAGGTACATAGGCGGGGAAGAATGACATGCCATTGTGTTGCAGTGATGATCCCCATTGTCGCATGGATGAATGGATGGCATTGAATATCAGGTTGGCATTCTGTTTGGCGCTTTCAATGCTGGGCCCATACGGGTCATTATATGGCGATGAAAGAGGTTTTTGGGTTTGAAGGCTAGAAACGGTATTTACTACCAATACGGCAAAAAACAACGAGTTTCCAGAAAACATGGCGACAGGAGGACTGGAGGATTTGGAATTTCAACCATCGGTTGGATTTTACAGTCACAATCTTCTGTTGCCTGCATGTTTATGCCAGGGTTGTTGTGGCGTCAGCAGGAAAGAAGATAAGCCGAGTGAAAAGGAGGCATGTGACGGGTTCACGTGATAATTGCTGAAAGAGAGGCGAAGTTCTTCGTATGGAATACTACCCTTCTATTGGTTGGTGATGACCTAAATATTTGTGATAACGTGTTGTTGAAGGATTTATAATATGCAACAAATGCAGGCAGCAGAACCGTTCCGAGGGAGGCTGCACTTTCAAGAAGGATATCTGCGTGAGACGAAATCGCAGTTCTGCGGTTACCGAAGGACCTTGCTCTTGGCACATCACCAGGGATCACTCGCATTTTTGTACACCCACGTCAGTCTTCCCATGACATGATATAACTGTACAAAGTAAACTTAACTCAATTCTTAACAAAGCATCTAACCACCAACGCCCAGCCTCAAGTATACCTACACCGACCTATATGAAAACCCCCCCACCCCCATCCCACTCAAAGTGTATATCAGGATCATCTCGATCCTTATCCTACAGACCGCCCTTTTCTCGAGTCTCTCTGAACAGAGTATAACAAAACTTCCTCGCCACGAAAGTGTACCAGTCAACACGACAGCAAAAGGCTCTAATAGCGTCCAACACTCTCAGCTCTCTTGACTGGCAAAGGTGGTGGCGGCTTCTTCGCTCTAGTAGGCGGTGGTGGAGGGGGACCCTTCCTCGCCGCGGTGCCTGCTGTTGGAGCCGCGGAAATTGAATAGTTGGCTGTCCTGCTGGCAACGGAAGAATGGCTGGTGGCTGGACTGACACTTCGATCTCTGAAACTCCTATCAGGACTACCCGAGGTGAAGTTACTATCATCCGAAGGATCAGAGAATAAGTCGTTTGAGCGCATGTTGGTTCTAGAGTTGGCAGGGCGTAAAGAAGCGCGAAGCATTCCGGGATCGGCAGGTACAGAAGATTTGCGGGCAGAAGAGGGTTCACGATACATGGTTGTGGGTCCTTGGAACGTGGAAGAGCGGGCGACAGGAGGACGTGAAGACTCCGTGGTAGAGTACTCATCGTGGGTGTCGAGGCGGCTGCTTGATGCTACGCGGCTGCTGCGAATGGATGGACGAACTTCAGGTTCTGGGAGAGGCTCTTCGTAGGAAGAGTAGCGCTCGGAGTAAGAATGCGCGGTGTTAGATCGGGATCGTGGGTTGCGGGAGCGTGGTTCACGATCACGGCCTCCGCCGGGTGTCTGGCCTGCTGGCCACTCACGCTTCAAACGCAGTAACTCCTCCCGACACTTGTCATAGTATTCGAGTTCGGCGTCGACAAAGGTACCGAGGTCGTTGATACTATCTTGTTCGGCCTCCTTGATGTCTTGCATACGTCTGAATACATCCTCGGATGACTCTTCGTATTTGGCTTTCTGAGCGCGGAGCTCCTCCTCAACACGGAAATCTTCCTTCTTTGCCTTTTGCATCTTTGAGAGACTGGCATCGTATGCGAGTCTTCGGTTTTCGAGCTTTTTGCGAGCATTCTGAATTATTTAGCTTCTGTTGGATCGCAAATATTGGGCAGAACTCACCTGGTATTCTTTCATCATAGCCAGGGATCTCTCCAAAGATTCCAACCAACCTGCTGTCGCATCTGCAATGTACGTCTCCTGTGTTCTGGCAACTCTCTCGTTGGTTCTTCCAAAACCTATAACATATTAGACGATGGTTTCTCGTGTCATCTACCCCCTCTTTCAACTTACTGATCAAGCAGTTTCCAAACTCAGAATCCGGTTCGAAGTCCTCTCCATGATTGATCATGGTTTGACCAAGGAAAGCCACAGGGAGTGCCTTTTCTCTCTCCTCCAGCTCAGTGCGTTTCGAAAGGGATTTGACGTAGATGGTCATGGACTTTTGCATGCGTTCCATACCTAATACGGTCAGCAATTGTCAGGTATCAGATGTGTTTCAACAACTTACCCTCGTGACGAAGAGTCATTTCCAATTCCAAGGATTTGAAGTCGTCAGAGACGGCCGTCTTGGACTCTCCGCCCATCTTCTCTCCGGCCCATTGCTTGACACGACCGAGTTTCTTGTTGATGTTCATATTGACGGCCTGAAGTTGTAAAGGGGTATCAAAAGTGGTTGTAAAGTAAAAGGTTCAAAGTCAGGCGGTTGAATCTGTTGTTAAGACAGATTTGTCGTCTGTTCGAGCGAGTATGTGGTGGGATGGTTATCGAGGGGTCTAATGTAGTCTTGTGTCTTGTAGATAATGGGGGAAGTAGACAGGATTATTGTAGAACAGTTTTCCAATGAATCTCCAACGGGACAGCGAGTGTGAATGAGGAGGATAGAATGAAAAGAGAGAAGACAAGCGAATGTGATTTAATTGAAAGCGAGGAGAATGCGTAGTAGTTGGTGGAAAAGAATGGCTGGAGGAGGGTGAGGTGAGGAGTGTTGGTGGTTATGAGTTGTTGTAAGGCGGAGGTGGATGGAGGATGTTGGGTTGAGGATAGCGGAGAGGAGAGGAGAGGAGGAGGAGAGGAGGATGGTTGGAGGTCTGGCTTTCTAGTACCACGGAATCCCTGAGATGGAGGTGGTGGATGGTGGTGAGTGGTGGTAACTGCGCGGTAGGGGAGGGAAAACAGGACATGACAGGACAGATCAGGTCAGGTTAGGTCAGGGACAGTGGTAATTAGTGCTGGGGGTGGTGTGTGAGGCGTGGGTGGCGTGTGGATATAGGACCGACAGGTACTTACACAGTACATAGTACACAATACAGTGAGTGGATACGGTGGAGCTTGCCCTGTCGTACCTGTGAACGTGCTCATGGGATTTGCGTTGTTTCTGGAGATGTGAAGATCAAGGTTTTTGTTCATGTACAAGTACATGTATTCTACAGAAAGCATGCGACCAACAGCACGGGGTGGAATACTATCACAGTGCATATAAATGTACATAAGTATCTGCCTATGGTAAGGTATCTAGCTACATATGATCACAATAAGGTAAAAGGTAAAAGGTAAAAGGTTCATGTACATACATACATATCTGCGTTGGTAGGAAGATGACTTGGACTCGATTCCCATTCTCTCATGAGACTCTCATATCTCTTCAATACTGAAAGAGAAAAAAAACATACTTGCAACGACAGGAATATGTGCCAGATACTCAGATCTGCATATCAAAAGGAGAAGGAGTAGATTGGAGTACCAAGAAACGACTTCATACATGCCAATCCAATGTATGTTACAAGTCACTTGTGAAAGGCATTTCAGAGGTGATTGATAAACAACAGATCTACATGTATCTCAGTATCACGAATATCTACCGATGTATATAATTGTCACGGACTCGTGATCATGGAGTACAGTTCAGTTGGAAGACAGATCCTTTATGGCTGTCTTCAAGAGCTGCGGATTACTCCCTCCCACTGTGTACAAATCGTCAGAATTCAATATCGGACCATTGCTTGATTTCCACTTGCTCGACTTTCTTTGTGTACATCCTTGTGCTGAGGTGGTGAGTTTGTACTTACTATAGGATCAATCAATTGAGAGGCGAAGGATATCCGAATGCTCAAGGGTTACTGATCCTGGGATATGTAGAATAGGCTGGGAAGGGAATTCCATAATCCTTCTTCGGTCTTGATCCTAACGGCCGTCCATAATTCATCTAACCTTTACAACATACTATGGAGAAGCAAGCTAAGTTGAGCTCAGATGGCTATTTTTCCATATTGTTCATCATCCCGTGTATCTCCCTATTGAGTAATTCTTTGCTCTTCTTGTGCCTTGTCTTTATAGAACGTTGTAAGGAGTAGAATACAGCTCCAATTCTTGTGTCTTGTTGTCTTCGACCGTCATTCAATACCCAATCAATTTCACAGTCACATATCCCTCGAGTTCAAGTGAAAATTTGCGGGGTAGTTGCAGCGGAATACTGATACCAAGTCCCAGGTCTAGAAGGAGATATGTTCGCTTTCTGTCACCACCAGCACTTTAGACATTGCGCGGCCTATTAGACACGCCACGACAACTATCACAAGTGCTACTTATGCATATAGATTTACCCAGTCGTGATATACTTACGTAGCAACTACTACATAGTAGTACTTAGATCTTAGATACGCCGCCGAGTACGAGTATGCAAGCGATGCTCTTGGCAGTGAAAAGAGGGTTTTTGAGGTCGATTTGGGTCAGTGTATTCTAGTAAATAAATACTACTTGATAGATATATACGTACGGAGTAACTTACCTAAGTACTAGTACTTATTTATTGTGTACTCTGCATTTCAACGCTAAGATAAAATACTCCATAAGGTAGAATACTATTTACTACTTACAACTGCAGCACATATCGATCCCTTCAACACTTTCTTAATAAGCAGCCTATCAGATATACATCCACCTGGAATGGCCATATTACCCTAATTCTTCAATGATCGCGTATTCATGCCTGGCTATGTTACCATAGATCAGTCTGGAATGTCCGTGGCATAGCCTAACATTTCATAAATACTATTTTACAGTATGGACACTTGAACTACCTCATCAGCCATGGCATGGCATGCTCAACAGTTCAGTTGGCTCACGACCAATAACTTCCCCGCCAACGATCAACCAAGTTTGAAGAAATATTGATGCCAGCTCTTGAATTCATACTTCACCACTTGGCTGTCATCAATTCGCTGTCAATCGACCATGAACACGTTCGGGAACTTCCATCTCACCTGTCGACCTCCACATAACATGGCCAACGTAACAAGACACTGGAGCCATGACACAAGCTCAAACAGAGCGAAGCACACATATGCACAATCTAAGCCTCAGTAAGTAGATCCACGATTCGCGACACTTCCAGTCCCAGATATCCCAGAAAACCCCATTCTTCCATCGCCAATCCTTCCCTCGTCCCAGTCTTCTCCCGCTCATCCTGCCGCTTGTCTACAAGTTTCATCGAAAATAGAACAGAAGGAGAGTCACCATGCTTCAGCCTACCTGATACTGATTGTCGTCGATCTTCCAACATCCACTGAGCCTTCGCTTCTATTGACTTTTTCCTTGCAAACAAGTTACAAAGTACTCCGACTCAGCAGAAGTAGTACCGAATCGCTGCATGATATCAAAGAGTGTCGTCAATGCTGAAGATTGCAATGTTAGGAAATGACTGTCTCGAACGATCATTTCATTTTTATCGGACACGAACGCCGACTGCGTCCAAGTGCTCGTTCGGGATTTGATCCGGATTCTTGATGGCGTAAAGAGGCATGAAGGGAGAAGAGAGCTTAAAAGGTTATCCTCTCAAGAATTTTCGTACGATGCAAGTCATGCCGAGAGAGCAAAAGCGATGGTTGAATCGCTTGGGAATGGTATGAATATCGCTCTTGTTCCAACCAGCCCGAAAGATGCGAATCTTTCCTGGGACGGTCCAAGATTCTTGCGGATAGCACACTGGAATACTGGAAAGTCTCATTACGAGTAATAATCACCGCCATTCTCGAGAACATGTTGAACGCTTTCTTAGTCCAGTCCATATCATCGCTATGCCGAAAAATCTGGCTTGACTTTCACCGGAGCAAAGCAACAGCGCCATGGCGTGAAAATTGTCTCGCCATAAGGCATCAAGATAAGTCGAGGCAGCAATATCTCACTCAATCATTCGCCCCACGTTTTGCACCGTACCTGGAGCCACCCACCGAAGAGCGGCCAACCCGGATAGTGATTCACAAAAAAGAATTGCTAACAAGTGCAAAAAAGGATTGTCCTCGGAGAGACTCGAACTCTCGACCTTTGGATGGCCCAATCTGTTGACAGATTAATCATATGGGAATATGAGACCAACGCTCTAACCAACTGAGCCACGAAGACTTGTATCTTGCTATAACCCTTTATTTATATATATAATAAAATAAATCTGATTTCAACACAGATCATTATGGAATCAATCATTCTTAGGTAGTAATATTCTTGGCCCTCGGGTCGTCTTGCAAAAAATTGCTTAGGTAATCAACGAAAGCAGATGCGTTTCTAAAAGCCCTTTATTAATTCTATCTGTATGTACAAAGGGTTCCAACTTCTTCTTTAATACTAATAATAATGAACTTTCTTAAACAAAAGGAAAGGAAAGGGAAAATCTGCTACTTATACCAACTTATGCTTCTTCCGAATAACACCACCCAAGATTTGTTGACATCGTCTAGTAGAACATCTATTATCTTTTTTTTTATCAAAGGTAAAACATTTTCCCCTGGCCTTTTTACAATTCAACTATCTCAAGCCCGAGCTGTTTTGTGCTTCTATGTTTCCCACCCTTGAGTCATTAACGACCTGAGCCCCCTATGCTATTGGGAGAGAGGGTAACTAAGTCGACTAGGCTCGGTGGAAGAAACCCCCTTTTCTAAAGTCATTCATCGACCAGGAGCAAAAACAACACAAGTTCACATTGTACCTGAGTTAAAGAAATCGAGTTGAGATGGCCAAGTGCTGAGAATGTACTAATGCGAATGATTCGTCGTCTCTTGCTATCGAGACTGTAACACAGACGATCTAGGAACATGGGCGAGCTCCCCAGTCCGGACGTCAAGCGAAGTCAGTTCACTACCGGAATAAGTCAACTTATTGGACATTTGAGAATTGTGAACTCACCAGGCTGTAGAAACCGTTTGCGTGGGCAATTTTCAAACGAGACTGTTGGCTGTAAGAGACTGTTTAGTGACGTGTGAACATTTTGTTAAATTGATCTGTTGGCAGCTCTCATACTGCAAATTGAGCATTGTATATTCTGTTTATGTTTAATATCATAATGGTAGGATGCGTACTGCTCCACGCCACATGATTGGTACCTATGGACATTATTCACGTAAACATAACCTCCTATATTGGACATGAGCGAACTTTAGCCCTACAAGTGTCTAGAAGTCCTTTGAACCAGATTGTCTACCATGCCTTTGAACGCCATTTTTTCAATACAGCCAAAAATGCCCACGTCACCCACCCCGTTCGCCCCTTTCCACCCAAGTCCACATAATCACAGCCCTTGAAATTCGTCATCGCTATCCTCATCCTCATACTCGGGCAAATCCATCGACATGAATGGGCCATCCAGATAGTAACCAAGTTTTGCGTAATACGATCTTACTCCTACACCAGAAATGACAGCGATTTTTCGGCTCCTGTGTTCTTCTCGAGAAATTCTGGCAGCCTCCTCCATGAGTAGTGTTCCATAACCTTGATGTTGGAATTTCCTCGGATCTCTGGCATGCACAGGTACAGCACTTCCGTAAACATGTAATTCTCGTACCAGACTTGTCTGTTGTCCGACCAATTCAGGTCTGAAGGTGGTCCTCTTTGAACACTTTCTCAGTCTCAAAAGTGCAATAAGAATATCCTGCTTGGGGTCTTCATAAGCAAGGAATGTCTCCCAGCCTCCATTGGCGTAATAGTCTCTTCTCACAAGCTCAACCTGTGAAGGACGAATTTTGTTCTTGACTTCGTTGATGCCGACTTCTCTTGTTCGTACATCTCGACACGCAGTTCCAAAATCCTTCATACGACTCAGCGCGAGTTCGCGAAGATTGCCATTCTCAACACCAGACGTAACCAATGGCATAGGAATATCTCTCTGTACACGATAGATTCTTGTCCAGGGAGGGATGAGAGCGAGGATTCTTGCGACAATATCAATGAGAGCGTTCGGAGTATAGTTCTTGTATCTGCCAGTTCGCCATAACTCGTACAATCCAGTTCCACGAATAACAAGCGTCGGGTAAATTTTCAAACCATCGGTACGGAAGGCAGGGTTTTCAAAGTACTCTCGGAATTGATCCAAGTCTCGTTCCATACCGACATTGGGCAGATCGGGCATCATATGACTGACAACCTTGAAGCCAGCGTCCTTTGCTAAACAGAAAGTCTCTGCCACCGAGGCCACAGTATGTCCTCGATTGGTATCGCGAGCGACATCCTCATAGAGCGATTGGACTCCGATTTCGAGCCTAGTACAACCATATCGCAACATGTCGCTCAAATGTGGTTGAAGACAGTAATCCGGTCGTGTCTCAATGGTGATTCCCACGCACTTGATGTTGCTCATTTCGCCCGCCTCCACAGCTTCATCAACATTGTTTCCCTGGTATCCACTGAGTGCATTGTGCAACTGGGAGATAAATCCTTCGCGGTAACTTTGGGCAAGTGACATAAATGTACCACCCATGATGATATATTCGACTTTGTCAACGCTGTGACCCAGAGACTTGATTTGGTCCACTCTTCCTCTCGCTTGCTCATATGGATCGTATCGAGCACGAATAGCTCTCATCGAAGTGGGCTCATAGCCAGTATATGACTGTGTGGAATACTCGAAGTCGGAATCTGGACCTCCAGGGCAATAGACACAAATATTTCCCGTGTAGGCGATGTGAGGGCATCTATGAGGCTTGCACATAACGGCGACGACGGCAATACCAGACGCAGATCCTGTTCATAGTCAGACTTGTTTCAACATATCAATTACGGTACTCACGGATGGGTTTTGCGATGAGTTTTGGAAGGATATATTTCTTGTAGTGTTCTGGGATTGCAGCGATAATGGCGGTCAAAGGTGGAATATTGCTGAGTCGGTGCTTCTTGGACATCTTGGATCTCAAGCTGTTAAGGTTGATATCCTTCTTTGGCTTCGAGGGATCCTGAGAAGCCTCATATTCCTGGACCAATGCACTTGCAATGTCGGAACAGCAACGAATGTAACGCTCGTTCTCGGGGGGAAGATTGAGGGTCTCTTTCGAAGGTCTTCCCCTCTTCGTCTCTGTGATAGTCATCGTCGCGGTCGCCATCTTTATAAATTGTCGTAGGTGGTATCGAGATAAAGTGGCGATGATGATGTGTGGACTTTTGATTGTTCTGGGACTTTTTTGATATCGCGGGGTGACTCGTTCAAAACCGCCGACCTGTGCTTGTGCTTGCGTCGGCGCCGGCCGCGGTACTTTCCGAAAACTTTTCGGGTGCGCTTGAGTTGGCTTGGAATCGCGCTGCGAAGGTCCAGCTACGAGAAGGAGTCCGCAAGCCGATTTCACAATACCAACCTCAAATCTCCTTCAACTACCACCCCTACAACATCCTCCTGACATCAATTGTCCGAGACAAGATGCAGGCTATCACCCGTTGCACCAGACCAGCTTTGCAGGCTGCTATCAGACAGCAGTCCTACTCTACCTCTGCTTATGCCGCGACTGCCCAGAACCTCCGTATCAACAAGGACACCAAGGTCATCTACCAGGGTTTCACTGGAAAGCAGGGAACGTATGTACTTGGATGTCGAGATAGTTGACGGAAGGATATGGAGAAAATTTATGCTGATGATTTGATTGCGCAGTTTCCACGCAACCCAGGCCATTGAGTACGGTATGTGCTATCTGCATTTCAATGTTTTCTTCAAATGGCTTCTGATGGAATTCTATAGGCACCAACGTTGTTGGAGGAACAAACCCAAAGAAGGCTGGATCAACACATCTCGATCTTCCAGTCTATGCCAATGTCGCCGATGCCGTGAAGCATTCTGGCGCAACTGCCTCTGCTATCTTCGTCCCGTAGGACCTCGCATCCCCCGTTGTCCCTGAAGCTCTCCCTGACCGCATACAGACCACCAGTTGCCGCTGCTGGTATTGAGGAGGCCATTGCTGCTGAGATTCCTCTCGTTGTGTGGTATGTAATTGCGACAAGACATACAAAAGATTTTGCTGACATGTGCAATCAGTATCACCGAGGGTATTCCACAGCATGGTAAGCCGTTTTTCGCGATAGACAAAAACACTCATTAATCATCGATATAGACATGGTTCGTATCACCGACATCCTCAAGACTCAAGGAAAGACCCGTCTCGTCGGACCAAACTGCCCAGGTCTCATCGCTCCAGGCCAGTGCAAGATCGGTATCATGCCAGGATTCATCCACAAGCGCGGTCGTATCGGTATTGTTTCGAGATCCGGAACCCTCACTTATGAGGCTGTCAACCAGACCACCATGACTGGACTCGGCCAGTCTCTTGTCGTTGGTATCGGTGGTGATCCATTCTCTGGTACCAACTTCATCGACTGCTTGAAGGTATTCTTGGAGGATGAGGAGACCGATGGTATCATTATGATTGGTGAAATTGGTGGTTCTGCTGAGGAGGATGCTGCCGAGTTCCTGAAGGAGTACAACGTCAAGAACAAGCCGACTGTCAGCTTCATCGCTGGTATCTCTGCTCCACCTGGACGCAGAATGGGCCACGCTGGTGAGTTTACGTGATAAAATCCGAAGAAAAATACTAATGGAATGCAGGCGCTATTGTCAGTGGTGGTAAGGGGGGTGCCGACTCCAAGATTTCCGCTCTTGAGGCTGCCGGTGTCATTGTTGAGCGAAGTCCTGCTATGTTGGGCAAGACCCTTCACGCTGAGTTCGTGAGACGTGATATGATCTAAGTGAGTTCAACTGGGATAGATTCGGAGGTATTCGTCATGTGTCGATGCATTTGTCATTTTGCGGTTTCTATACCTTTTCCTGTGTACAGCTAGCAATCAACAGATATTGATGATAGAAGATTGTCAAACGATTGGTGTATAAGATTCTATATTAACTCGCTTGTAAAATCACATATGTATTGAAATACTAGAAAATATGCTTAAATATTAGAGTTGTATGATTTGTATATTAATAAATTGTTATTTAATTACCTAACAAGTACTTTAAGGTATATAAACCCTATTAACTCTAACCCTAATCGTCTAATACATTATTAGGGTTAGGGTTAGGGTTAGGGTTAGGGTTAGGGTTAGGGTTAGGGTTAGGGTTAGGGTTAGGGTTAGGGTTAGGGTTAGGGTTAGGGTTAGGGTTA